>JALIZH010011694.1:0-39055 GCA_030522465.1 Rhipicephalus appendiculatus | reverse complement strand
ATTTGCGACTTTGTCACCGTAATTTGTAGCTTGTCTGGTAATCCCTAATTGAATCTTAAATTATCTAACGCGCATTGTATAATTGATGCTAGCGTCGTTAATCGAGAACAATTTTGTGTCAGTTTGAAACAACCGCCTAAATACCATAAGAAACTAGCGCCCCACAGTGGGGGAGTGCCTGAGACTACGTGCGCTTAAGCTTCGGTTACGCGGAAAGCGTGGTTTTCAAATCTGGGCACCCACGCGCGATGAAGAATGAAACGATGTGGGGTCTTTGAGCGTGCCCCCTCACAAGAAGAAAGCATTCCAGGCGTAAGCAACAAAACCACCTTGATAGCAGCCCCACAACAGAGCGAGAGGAGTGACGAACAATAGTCCTCATCGGGTGCCAGTCAGGGGTATTGTGCGCACCCCGCAAATCTTTTCTGACGCCGGCAATACTCGCATTACTCGTGGAACGTCACACGGGTCCTCGGTCTACGTCATGCACGTAGCGATGTCACGAGTTGCTGCAAACCGAGATGAGCCCTCACGCTTGCTTTAAAATGAAATTAAAATATCTTAAAGCTAATGTCCAGCACTAATAATCGGTCAGAAGTGCCTCCGTATACAGGACAATCAAACAACACAAACATCCTGAGGTTTCAATTTTGGTGTGAGGGGGTCCTTTAAAAAAAATCACGCCATATCCACGAAGTGAATGATGACGAGTGGGCGAAGCTCGGTCGTTTTCATCCATGACAAAAGGAGAATGTGTGGTCTGGAACGCGCTTATACTTCATGGTTATCAGCGTCATCATCATCGTTATCTCATGTAGTGGTTACATTCCACATACTGCGTCATGGTCATCTTTATCACGTGGAGTGGGTACATTTCACTACACGGGGCTACCTACCTACCTACCTACCTACCTACCTACTACTACTACTACCGAGGAGGGACAGACCCACACCCTAAGGAGCTTCGCCCCTAAAAAAGACTTTGAACGTAACACGCGAAGTAACGATCAACGTTGGGAATTCAGTGAGCAAACTGAAAGCCCGCGTAGCTGCCTAAAGATAGTTGTCCATTCTTTCCCCTTATTTGTTGTTGTTGTCCAATAACCCAAACACTTCTGAATAGCTTCGGCAGGATGCGGCGTAAATAGGTTAGCCAAAATCTTCCAGCTATCAAAAATGAACTAATGATGGGAATGCGGCGCGTAGCGACCAAGACAAAGCAGGAAATCGAGAACGTCTGGCTATGCGTGCGGGCAGTCTGTGGTTACAGGAATGTATAAAACCTGTGAAGCACAACACATACGGCATGTATGAACACGGAAAATGGAAAGCCAAATGAGCCCAAAGGATCATCACAACGCATTCACAGCGCAACTCGTGTGCATCCATGGCAACATTTTAGCGCTAAAGCAGGAAAAGCGCCATGTCCTGTCGTCTTTCCCGAGTTGTTTCTTCCGCTAAAAATTTTGCATGAATGGCAGGTGCGGATTTTTTCCTGTCTCAATGTATTTCCTACCACGGCTTTCGCATTTATTTATTGAAATACTAATGAATGGGCAGGCGCTTACTGTAGCACGAAAGTGTTTTTTCAATACACACTTATATTTATCCTGCTATTTGCAAAAAAAAGTTTCACTATGTTTAATAGAGTATCATGTGTAAAGCACTTAGCATACTTCAGTCATGCGGCAATACAACAGAATGCACAAAAGTAGGGAGTATTTTCACTTACTTAATCCCATTCCCATGCCCATAGTCATGCCATAGCCCATTCCCATTCCCATACTTCCCATTCCCATCATTCCCATGGTCATTGGGTCCATCATTCTGCCGTATCCACCTAGAATGGTAAAAATGGTAGCTGAAGCATACGCACCATTTAAAAAAATGTTACGAAAATATTTTCACATTAATCTACGAAAACTTAATAGGTATTCCGTTCTTTATTTTTCTCTAATGTATCTCCGCATCTCACGTGTTGTTATGGATGCTTTGTGCCTTATCAACAGGTCAGCGCATTTAGAATAATCCCGTGTTATCTATAATAATATCTTTGGCTACAAGTTTAACGAGCTTAAAATGATACCCACTAAGTGAGTTGCTAAAAATACTGCACTTGACTGATAACTATTTGTAGAAATTAATGCGACATAATTACGATGGAATGAAAGAAAACAGAAACGGGATTTGCAGAATACCGAGTATTTCGCAAGCCACTTTTTTCTCATAACTTTAGAAACGCGTAAAAGGTGATTACACACATGCACAAACGCAGACAGTCCCACATACAAAATGAGGGGATGGAGCTTTTCTTATGCGTAAGTTGTGTTTTTCCGGCAATCAACTTTCATCCATTAACTATTGCAACTTTCGTCCCTGCTACTTGGAAACATTCGTTGAAAGGTGACTTAATCAATTCATATTCGGCTTTAAAGCTCGTACTCTTAGAATAGTCCCCCCCGAAAATTAACAGTGCTGATGTAACTCTTAGATGATAAAAGCCGAAGTAGGCAACGTCAGAAGTCTTCATTGTAATAGACAGAGGGTATGCATGATATTGAATTTGCAGCGATCTTTGTTGCTGTCGTATATTAAAGCAACTGCCACGTTCTAAACAGGATTCTGCTGCACTCACCTATTCCACCCGTCATGACCATGTTGTTTGGGCCTCCAGAACCTAGAAATATGATTAAAAAAAGTCACAGTTTCACCGCAAGGGTGAAGCAATGAATGCGATAGCAAAAAATTGTAATGTTATATGAAGTGAGGCTGGCAGCTAACTCTTTTTGGATCCGATCTCACGCAACTCTAGAAAACGCTTGTTTAAGAGAATTCTCTTCGCGTTGAGAGCGCAGCACGTAGAAGGGTACACCGGCCCCCCGCTGTCGGCCGCGAGAAGGGGAGATAACGCGCGCGCCCCCGCTCGTAAAATCGAAGGTCGCTCGAGGGACCCCCCCCCCTCGCGTCTTTTCACGCTCACGAACGACGGGCGGGGCCGGTTATATATATACATATACATATACGGCAAATGACGCTGACGTCGACGCCGACGCCGACGGCGAAAACCAGCCGCGAGTGTCCATATAATTGCTATCGCAATAAAACGTTAATGCAAGGTGACGCAGACTCAGACAATTAATAGGTTTCCTATGTTTCGCTCCAATAGTTCAGCTATAGAAAAATCTTTGCAACAGCATCGCAACGGCCTTATACGCGGGATAAATTTCTGCCTGGAAGCATATAGGAATTAAATATATTCTTGATATAATTCTATACTTAGTTTCTCAATTATGTCAGAAATTGTATTCATGATATAATTCTCTATTCAGGTCGGGTGCATCGGGCGAGGGCATCCGAGTGAGTTGTGCACAGGCTTTCCTCGAGGTCCTGCTTACTGAAGAAATCAGTTTAAATGTGTACGTGCTTCACGTAAATTGTAACTGCAACCAATGACTATACATAAACATTAACACTGCAGACACACTGCGTAACAGAAATATATACGCTGCTCGAGCTCCGCACATTGAGCATTTCAATTTATCAACGTTCTGCATTTCCTCATGTATGTCGACCTTTTTTTTTTTGCGCCGGTGAATTTTTATACAGTGTGATACCATGCCACAACTTCGCATTTTTTGCAGTTACTCTTGCTGTTCTTCACTGAAAGAGTTTCTACAAATTTTTCACAATTATTCATTTTTATGAAAATGAAAATATTTTAGTGAATGGAAACAGTTGAAAAAGCTTGCGCTTCCTTAAAGGGGTAATGCAACACTTTTCTAAGTAGCCACAGAATGATTCACTAAAGGAGCTTATTGCTTCACGAATTCACCACCGCAAAAATTTGTGGAATCCGTCCAGTACGAGCGAAGTTACAAAGGGTTCTCGCACGCTGCAATTGCTTTCTCTCTTCTCTCGTTCCGACGAAAGCGCTGGAAGCTAAGCAAGGAGGGATGGCACGGGAGAAGAAAATACGTCACGCGCACCTCGTGACCTTGAGGATTTTTTTCTTCTTTTTTTCTTCAATTCACGGCTTTTCAATGCGATAGAAGGCGCGCGTGGACAAGTCGCGGCCTCCCGCGGTGTCCCCAGTAACGACCGAGAGCGCCATGCTGAAATCAGCCAATGGCTGGTACAATGGCTGTGACGCAGTGATTTTGAGCCATGGAGCGCCTTTAGTCGAGGCAACAGAAAGCGATTTTTAGCTGACTTTGGGAATTTATTGTAAATTCCAGGCCGCGTGCTGCGCTATAATATTTGGCTCGCGTGTTCCCGGGAGCCTCGACTACAGATCGGCAGCGTTTTCTGACCATGCTCAAAAAGTGTTGCAGGGCCCTTTTAAGTCAGTTATACGTCGACGATGGATATTGTACACGTAATGGCTAAGTAGCCCTTATGGAAAACTATCCCTACAGAAACTTGCTTATCACGAAGTGTGCCCTTTCACCGACATAAAAACCACAGTATAATGTTACGTTTAATTTCTGTCTAAACCACTGGTGATGGTATATTTGTTGATTAAGCGTACGTTTCAACAATCAGGTACTATAGCAGAGTTGGAGTTCGTATGAAGACGGCTGCTACACTCGCATATAGTTCCCATTTTCTTCTGATCGTTTCCGGTCGTGGCTAAGTTACAGACGCCAATACAAGCAGAGAAATCGCATACATGTTATGTGTTCGTGACCTTACAAGCTTGCTTGTAAACATTCATCAGGAGTTTGACGGACTCCATTAAGCGATTGAAGCATGGTGAAAGGAATTGAACACACGTCAATGATTGTAATAAATTCAATGAAATCTTGCCGCTTGCCATGAAGAGGCCGCTATGGGCCGGAAAACGTCATTTTCTTTTATTAGTTCAATTCGTCATATTCCTAAGCGAGTTTTTGTCTTATTTCACCCCTTAACCCTTTCAGTCCCGAATTAAATATTTTCAATGTAAGCAACTAGCTCTTACATTTTGAGATGAGCATGATCGTGGTAGTCCTAAAAAACTGAAAAACTATTCGCTCACACTTTTCAGAGAAGAGTAATTAACGTGTCAATTAATTTAACAAATAATTATTATTTAATAATCATTCCATAATTTTTGCTTCATTTACTACATAAAATATTATTTACATAGGATAGCATATTGTCCAATAGCCAAAATTCAAATTTCCGACACAGAACTAAAATTAATGCCCTATCTCTGCACGGTGAAAGAAGACGCTGCCTCAGCGAAATGCGCGAGCAGCACGACCGCTTCTGTAATTTCTTCGCTCAGACGTGACCTGCCTTTATTATATGTACCATGTTGACACCACACGTAGGGCAGATGCTAAATACGGGCTCTTGAGGAAGAACAAAGCTTTATCTTTACCAGATGCTTGCTGACTGACCTACATAATTTATGATTCCAATTGGAATCACAGGGACTGAAAGGGTTAAACTATAATGCGGTTGGTGACCTAATTACAGAAAATGACGACAGGTTCTGCTTCAACTGCTTGCAACTTTCAATTCAAATTACAATCTTTCCATCGTGAAATATCAGAATAACGTGTAAGAATTTTCCACCATCACCCCCACTATGTTGCCTCTGTGCTAGACCTACTGAAGACAATATCTGTAAAGAGCATTCTTGTTGTTGGCGTACAAGTTCGCTGAAATATTCCTAGCAGCAAAAATACGTTTTCCGCCACCTTTATCAGTCTTCGATGTGGAAGACTGCCATTGTAAACTCGGACATTTCCTAGACTCTCGTAACCTTGTATCCCGAACAGATTGCTAGAACTTCGTTGACGAGCGAGGGCGCTCGATTTATTGCATCAACATATAAGCGAAAACTTGTGGCCGGAATGCCGCCTTATCCAAGATGTGCAAGCTACTCCAACAAAGCATGACGTAGACAAAAGTGCCTTTGTTGCACTTTGTTACATCAGAAAAAGGCATACGTTGGTCCTTTCGAACCGCTGTAAACACTTCTCAATATCCGTATTTAACACATTCAAAACTTGCATTCTTTCCCGGTTCAATACCAGATGTTACAGTTGCTTGAACTGCACACTCATATGGGTCTTTGTTGCAAAACAAGGTATGCAAAGCTCGAGATGTCTAACGAAATGTGTCGGCCTGGCACTCCTACAGGCAACAGGTGACGCATACAATTCAAGATTAGACAATTTCATGCTTAGCGTTTTCGAAACGTGACGAAGTCGCGGCAGTGGTAGCGGAATACTTCATTGATCGTTCCGCGGAGCAATTCGAACTGCTCTTGACGGAAACTTCTAGTCGACATGGAGTCGACTAGAAGTTTCCGTGACGCAGTCCTGTTAGTTACGTTACTACAACAGATGTTGCTGGCAAGTGATCGCTATTGTTCGCGTAGTATAGACGACGCCTGTGAGGCAGGCAAGCATATTTACTGCTGGAAAGAATAGACATCCCTACAGTAGCTATTGCGACGTTTTTTACCTCTGAGAAGAAAGGAATAAATCTGAAATATAGCACCTTAATTGGTTTGTGGTAGTTATGGATCAAGCTCATGTAACGGGGAAATTAGCGCCTACGCATTGTACCAGCTCCTTTTTTTGTTTTTTGACCAGCCAACAAGTTCATGGGTGTGAGATTCATCGAGGAGCTGGTTCGTCAGTACTCTAATGAAGAAGTAACGAAAAAGTTGCTGCTCGACCTCCAAACCGTGGTGGTTTAAAAAAGCAGCCAAGCCCAGGAGCTACGCTTTGCGTGCAGGGTAGTTTCGCAAGATACGAGCAAGCGCCTTCTAACTGATTTCTCTGATGAGATGTCAGCGCATGCTAAGGAACACCAGATGGTCAAAATTTCCGGAGCCGTCAGATACGGCGTGCCTCATAATCACTTCATGACTTAGGCACGAAAAATCCCATATATTTATATTATCATTAATCTATCCGGAGCATTCCAGTCGTTGTACGGAGCTAGTGTTGGGCACCAGATAATGGTACCCTGTGGTAGAGCTAGCGATTTAAAAGGCTCTGTCATTGGAATGTAACATATCGCATTTGGCAGCGCAAGGTTTTCAAAAAGTCACTAGGCTGTGCCGAGCTGAAGGTGCGAGCCATGTTTTTTTGTTTCTTAACCGACTGCATTGACACCCCCCCCCTTCCGCGAAAGCATTCTACACGCAACGTGGTGTTGCATTGCTTGGCTTTGCAGTGCCTCTGGGGTAGGCCTACCTCTTACGGTAGTGACGATGACATGAGACGACGTCAGGGGCTCCGGAACCGGGGGGGCAGTGGGGGCCGTCGCCCCCACAGGTTTAAAACCAGTGGGGGGCATGCCCCCACACTACAGTTCCAACACCCCCTCCCCCCCCCCTCACTTTCCTTTTCCCCCGGTACCACCCGGGAAGCTACAGATTCCTTTGACTAGTTAACTCCCTTCCTTCAACAAACGAGACAAAATTCTCTGGAAGTCTGTGAATTCTGACACTATTAGTCAGTGCTTCGTCTGCGTAAGCAGCACTGCCTGTTTTCGCCTGGTTCAATGTATATACCGTCGTGAAGTGCTTCTCAAGGAGGTAAAGGCTGGCGCTCTATTCTGCAGCTCTTGCACGAGCGCGTCTCAGCCCCACGACTTTACAATGTCTCTAGTTCTCATCCTCTTTCTTTGTTGCTATCCAAGCCCATGAAAAGAAATGAGACAAAATGAGATAAAGGGTGTAAGCCTCACCCACATAAGCTCGATTTTAACCATGAACCTGCCCGGGGCGTAGCCATAAGCTTTTTTAGAGGGTTCTGACCCCCCTTTATTTATGTCCTTGCTTGTGTTTGAGTGCGCGTGTCCAATTAAAAATTTCCAGCGAAACCAGTAGTCCTAAATCGGCGCATGTATATCACCACAAAACAAAATGTAATAATTTCAGGGCGGTGGGGGGATGAACCCCCTACCTCCTATCTTCGCCATTGAACTTATCACTTCAAATGTTCGGTTTCTTCCTGTTCGGCCCAGACTACCTTAATTCTTCGATACATAATAACCGTACTGAAAATCGAAAACGGAAAGCGTGGCACACGGTTTTGTTGCTGGAGGGTTGCGATCGACAAGCTCTTTATCAACTCTTCAGGCATGTCAGCCTCCAAGCACACAGCGAGCTTTCGCAGGCAGACGCCGGGACGAATTGACGATTGAAAAAAATTATTACACGCTTTCCCGCAGGGTTTTCTTTCTTAATTTCTTTTCTGTTTTCTTTCTTTTTTTTTCAGAACAGCAACTCGTCCACAAACTGCTTTTTTTTATCAAAGTGTGTTCCAGCCATCTCACTTCTTCACAGTGTATCGATCCTTCCTCAGCGACATGTTCCCTGATCAGCGTGCGTAGGAAGGGGGGGAAGACTATATGACGCTCCCGAAGTAATTTTGAAAAAGACTTCGACGTGTGGACGTCGTCACTGGAAAGGGAAAGTGCCGCGTGCGAGCTCACTGTTGCTCACTAAATTAACATTCGCGCTCCTAGTCTGCAGACAAAAGTCGCCTTCTCGGATGTGCTTGGTGCACACACGTGCCCCGGACTTCGGTTTATTGCCGTTTCTAAGCTTTATGATCGTGATATTCGTTATGCTTGAGTTAAAACCGTAAATATGAAATCACACCCTGATCTCTTGCATGCGTGGTGCACTAATAGTGCACACAGCACCAGAGCATCATGCCACCGAAAACATTCGTCACGCTTTCCAAGCTTGTTACGTCTAGATGCCAGTGCGCATGAACTGGTTGTGAAACGAAGCTGATTGAAGTGGGAAACTAAAAAAAAGCCGCTCGGGCCGCCGGCTTCCCTTCGCTAAAGCAAGGTTCCGTGAAGCAAGGTGGCATCACGTGATCCAACTTAGCACGTCACAGCGATTGCAGCGCCCGTTTCTCCAGTGGTGGGCCTCGCGCACAATAACACTAAAAAGGTACAGATAGTATAACTGTAATACGCGTGTACATAAACAGTATTCAGCAAGTGGACGCCTGTCATGCCGTCGACTAAAACGAGGCTTCCCTTTCCGTCGGTTGCTGCCAGACATACGCAGAAAGAGCTGCTGCAAGAGCATGGGGGGATCATTTCAGACTCACTGAAATGCAATCCTGCTTCCATGGCGAGATCTTCGCTGCGAGGTTTAAAATCTGCAACCGCATCCATCGCGGCACTCATGAAATCCGCGGCTATGCAGCGGCCTTTTGCACACGTGGTGATGCATCGTGGCGCCTTCTAACTCGCTGAGAGCAATGAGATTCGCGACGACATCGCTTCAGCATCTAGTCTGTGGCGAGAGAAATTGAGTAAGAGATATTCGTTCTTTGATTACAAATATTTCCCCCCTAATAAGTCATCTTTTCACACCCAACCAAACTGCACGCATTTTTCAATGCCCCTGTTCATTTCAGCTGAACTCTATGTTTCTTGTTAGAGTCACATTAAGGTTATTAACTGGCTGTGCACATCAGACGTCGAAGCAGGAAAGTTACACTTGAAAACATTTATACGCACAAGTTTTACCCACTACCTCGGAAGAGAAGGCAGACAAAAAACATCGACTTCACTGTCGGCTTGAATTGCGCGGTAAGCCACAACGATATTTCCTTTTCTGCTAATACAGCTCAAGATGTCGCGTTTTATGTTTTACATAAACGTGTTAGAGTGGCTTCATGAGATGGCATCAGCGTCATGTGGTCTATATAGACTCCAGGTGAGGCACAAAACACAAGAAAAAAAAGCCGAGGGGTGCTGTCAGCGAACTAGATAGGAAGTGTCTATTCCACCGGCAGCTGAGAAAAACTTCGGAAAACTGTTTCACCAGGCAGTCGCGTCATATGGTTAATCCTCGTCCTCGTTCGTGATAAATTTCCCCACAAAGCACCCTTTTCTCTTTCCTTGTTGTTGAGCGCGCACGCACACACTATATAATATATATATATATATATATATATATATATATATATAGACGATGCGACATCGGCCCACAGACGTCGTTGCCCCCCACACATCAGATATACTTCCGGAGCCCCTGGACGACGTTATCATGCATCATAACGTCATGATGACATCATTATGATGACGCCAACTGCTACTTTTCGCCTTTGGTGAGACACCTAATCATTTGCCTTAACAGTTATACACGTGAAGAATTTGGTCAACAAGCTTGTACGTTCGTTTTGTGTCGTAGCATGAAAGTACATTTTTGAGAAACTCGATGTCAGTCACGATATCCACGGTGGCAGGTGCAATGACCGTACTGAAATGAATTCACGTCAATTGATGCTACCTAAGTTTCTAAATGTGCAGTAAAATGTGCTTGGTTTCTAGTTTAAGAAACGGTCTAAATTATGTGGTTTCCAAAGTAAATAGTTTCCGTGTGCCTTACCGAGAGTTTATTGCTCTACATGTATGTGGCAGCGACCCTTACCCACTGTTTCTCTTCCATTTTGCTGGGTTCCGGCTTCTGGCACGATGTTTTCAGTGCCTATGGAATAAAATTACGCATGTTACATATGATGCTGCAACGGAAGCTTTCTAAGTGAAATATTCAGGTTCGTCCATATTTACCGGAAATACCTTATTACTATTCTGACTGGTGTAGTATAAATATTTATCTGCTACGTGTGCTCATTGCGACCTGTATAATGCACATTGTAAAAGTATTGAAGCATCAAACTGTAGTATTCTTATTTTGATGCATAAAACCAAATTCGATGAGCTCTTAGATTATGAAAGATTATGCGATTAGCTCTGAGATTCGCAAGTACCCTAGTTAGTCAACTAATATACTTGCGATTGGTTGAGTGCGGGTCATTCTTAACTGAAATATAAGCCATTTGATTTTCTTTATTCATTTCCATAGTTCTTTCTGGAATCCGGGGACTTTTGATTGCAAGAAATTGTGAATGGAAGCCATTATGGTTTCCAAGCCTCTGTAGCTTTTATAAAATAGGTCGCCTTCTGAGCGAAATTATTTCAGGACTGATTTTGCATTGGGGGTTTTACTTAGCAGTATTTAGCGTTAATAAGAGGATCTTTCTAGTTTGCCGTCCGTGAAGACAAATTTAAATCGAGCGTATATGGACTCCGGCGATCGCGTTCTATCGGCGACCACACGAATGCCTGAGTGCCGCACTCGTTCGCAGCATTCAGCAAAATACTTTCTGAAGGAGTCAGTGGCATCCTTTCCTGCTACATGAGCAGCATGTTTTATTATTTTATGAGTCCGGCTTCAAATTTATAAGAATTGATGGCTTGCAATGCAATACCATCACGTATTGGAATCGCCATGCACGAAATACGCCGGTCATAAGGAGCATTTTAGTATCCTGTGCGGCCCATGTTTAGAGCAGATTGAGTCAGATTCAGGTGCTCTATTTTTCTTGAATTACACCAAGAAAGGTACAGAAGCAATACCTATAGTAGCACTTGAAAACAGGCTTCTATACCATTTTTTTAAATATATTAAACAACAAACACATGGTAAAATATTCACAGCATACAAAAGTTGTTGTAATAGGCAATGTAAAGATGAACAAAGAACTCGATATGTTCACAGTTCACTAATAAGTTGAAACAATATTAACTGATAGAACTAGAAAACGTTACTTCGTACAGACGCAAGCAAACGATATGTAGAAAAAGAATACATGCTAAATACACTTCACTTAACGCAATATTTTTGTCAAAAATAAATAACAGAATCAAAAAGTAAGAAAAAAGCACAAGTGCTTCAAAATAAATACACGGCAGGTCATTTATCCCACATTAAAGCATCCTTATACACAATATACGAAATAACGTGTTCTAACTGGATAACCTGAAAGCGAATGCCTTATTTGCTAGAGCCTTCTTGTTCTTTTTAAAGAGTGTTGAAGTAACAACAAAGACTAAATCTCTTTCGAAGTAATTAAGAAGGGACATGGTTTGATATTTCAAGGATTGCTTGCCATAATTGGTCCCTGTCGTTGGTATGTGTTGCATTAGATCTCTGAAGTAGTACGACGATATATTAATGTATGATTTTTAATGTTTTACGAGTTGAAGTAATTTAAAATAAAATATTTGGTGAGCCCTCAACATAATATGATTTAGAAATGATGACTGTGTTCTAAGATCGCGTGGGTGGCCCGTTTAGCGTTCGAAGCAGCGTATTACATGATTTTTGTAATATTACTAGTTTGTTATAGTTACTGTTTTGTTGTTCCCATGCTAAACTTCCATAGAATACTTTTGAGTAAAACAGAGCATCTTACATAGTTTTCATTAACCGCATAATGAAGAGAGCGGTCGCTTTGTATAAACATCCGTTACATTTTGCCAGTTCTACTGCTATACTACTGATATGTGCGTTCCAAGATGGGTGCTCCTGAAATATCACACAGGGAAATTTTTGTGTGCCGACTCTACTAATAGACTCCGCTACCAAACGTAGTTCTCAAGACGCTATTTATCATTTCATGTATTACATAAAATATGGTGTATGTAGTCTTTTCTGCGTTCAGCTACTTCCGATTGTCCCTTAACCAGCATGAAGATGATGATAAATAATAGTTAAAATTATTTCGTGCTCACATGCTAAAATGTGCCACTAGATTGCTCAGCACAAATGTCCAAATTAAATGAGCGCCCACAACGGCGGGCCTTTTTAGAAAACAGAGTCCTACATAATAGCATCGAGCTCTGTAAAGACCATGGTTTTATAGAAGGCACTACACGAGGTAGATGATTATGTACGCAACTTAAACGGTATTCAATTCTTCCAGCAGGCGGAACTTTCCCTTACCCTGATTCCCTGTTTCATTTTGCTTTCCTGTAGGACTTGTTGGTACCTGGCTGACCCGCTGTCCTGAAATATGTGACATAATACATCGATGGTGACCAAGGGCGAAAGTAAGCCACATATATTTCTGGAGTAAGGTGCTGAGTCTACACCGTGAACCAACCGTGGATCATGTAACCTTATGAGCACATCAGCGCACACATGGAAAGGTATCCCTGGAGGAAACATCATTTCTAAAGGATACCACGACACAGCATAGTTTGTTCACGGTACTTCAGTTGAAACACAGCTATTTACTCTGTCCAAGTTCTTGCTGCATCGTCATGGAGGTCACCGTAATCCAAGGGCTTAACATGGAGCACCAGACAATGATATGTCTATTGCGGTTGAAGTAATTTCGTATGATTAGATTTATTGCAATATGCCTTTAGGGTCGTTTAGGCGGAATGAAATATCACACTGCTTGAGCAACTTTTTTTTATTGCGTATTAGCAGTACTGTTCAATTAACCTAGCTTTTAATGCATTGCCTAAAGCTCCCAGCTTAATTTTACGATGAGTAAATTCTTCAAGTTGATGGCTACTTCATGCTCAAAGTTGGTTACAACAACGACCCCATTCAAACGAAATGTCAGGTATAAGGGGAACTTGTGTTGCAATGCAATGCAGCATCTGTCCTGTTTCTAGTTGTCATTGTTTAGTTACAAATGTGAGCTTCATAAAGCCATTCATTACCCGCTACAACCTGAGTATACCCTCTGAAACAGTTACCGGTAAGCCACGCAACAATACTAATGTCATCTTCGTTGGTCTCTTACACGTTATTTTTTGCCTATTTTGTATTGCATAAATGATGTGTAATTCAGATAGTGCTTCTTGTGCATGGGTAGTTGAAATGAACTAAGGTGTTAGGATAACAAGCTTATGAAGAGCACAGTTAAGCAATTAAAAGGTCCTAATATTTGTGATGCTTAGCACACGGTCGACAAGCTTACGGGAAAAAAACCTAACCATAAAGTCCTCTTGCAAGGGCTAGGATTTCACACAGAGGTATATAAGTCCATATATTTCGAGTCCTCGCGAACTTTAATGCCATCCAAAAGATTGAAAGTACGTGCCACTGTAGCTTTACATACACAATCTCGCATCTCACTCGTGTCTCTTGTGCATCAATTCAACGCGAAGTACCATTTCAAGCATTCGGCTAGTCCTCTTTCATTATTTCTTCATCATACCTTTTTTATGAGCTAAACGATGACAAGGTGATCACTACATCGCAATAGCTTTTTCTCTGACATAGCTACTCTTTTAATGCGGCTGTGCCTATAATTGCTACGCGCACTTAAGTAATTCGATTAAGCATGTGGCTATCAGGGAGCAAAAATAAGTGCAAATATATTGACTTAACCGCAGCGCACCGCACCCCACGTGCGTTTTATCTAATGGCAGTCTTTACCGCATTTACGCATTTCGCAGCAATCTCTCTTATAGACAGATGGTTCACTGTACGCACCTATTCTCCTGTGCTTCTTCTTTTTTTGCGCCCACTGTTTCCATCTGGGTTCATTGCCTAATATGCACACAAAAGAAAAATATATAAGTACATTGCGATTGTAAGTTTGAGAGATCGTAAAAATGTTTAAAGAGCAAGTAACAGCGTGCGCATAATCATTAGAACAATAGTAACATAGAGTGACGAAGCATTGTGCCGCAGCAGTTGCCTTTACTCTCAGTGTTGTGAGCTTTTGCGATGGAGTCGCAACTATGTTGTGAAGATCTTATTCGCGAATAGATACTTAAGGATGGGTTCTTTGTAGCACCTAAGGTCTGTCACATACTACTGTAATATCAACGTCTGTCTTGCCGCACTTGCCACATGCCCGTTCCACACACACATGCAAAATACGTACAGAAGTACCCCAAAAAGTGGTAAGAAGAACGTCCTGTGCCGCAGTTCAATTGGCAAAGCATCACAAACGGTTTATCTTAAGGCTTTTGTTTCAAGCACAACAGACGGAAAGGGTGTATTCTCGTTCGTTTTAATTATTTAAATTTACACTGTAATTACTACACCAAGTTAAAAACAACAAAGGATGTCCGCGATCTCGAATCCGCGATTGGATGTTTCTACAAGGAAACAAGCCCCTCGAGCAACTTCCCTCCTCCTGATTCAATTATGGTTGTGAGGTGACAATTTCAGATGAGTCGGTGTGTCTACCGAAGACCCGCATGTATGATATTTAGAACATCCGTTATCTGTAGCGCACGCTCAGCTGACAATGATTTCATCTTTTCCTTTCGGGTGTGTTTAAGGAGTTCGCTGCAGCTGATTAAGCAAAGCCCAGTTCTGAGGCGGGCGTTTGACAAAGCTGCTTGGGTTGAACGCCGCGAAAGTTGTAGTCTGCTAAAAAAAATGTCATATCGTCACAACGATGACACGGCACAGGCTTTCTTTGCTGGATATCGTATGATCATTTTAGAATTATGTTTTAGAGTGTGATATGCTCAGGGCCTGTGTAAATATATTTAGGTGCGTCCTAATGAACGCTAAAGGGTCAAGTTTTCGAATTCCGCCACTACGGCGTTCCACTTTATCATGTTGCGCTTTTGACAAGTCAAACCCCACAAATAATTACCTCACACAGTTATAAGATCGTGTTGGCGTTGTTTTCGAGTTGACTTAATAGCGGTGTTCTTTCTTTTGTTAACACGAACAGCTCATTTTTACGCTTACGACGTTAGGACCAAAATATTTCTTGACCTGGAACTATTACTAACGATTCGATGTTACGTAATCCCAATTAGTGTTCAGCATCCAATTGCATATAGCGCCCACGTTTTATAGACAACGTTCATGAGCCCAGTTATCACTCAGTAAACAGAAAAAGAAGCAAGATATATACTGCAGTAGGGTACGCCTTTGGGCTGGTTGGTTCATGATTTGCAGTAGAAAAGAGCGCTACAAGACGGGACGAAGAAAGGACACAAACCACGGCGCTGACTAATAAGAAAGGACAAAACCACGGCGCTGACTAACAACCATTTGGTTGTTAGTCAGCGCCATGGTTTGTGTCCTTTCTTCGACCCGTCTTGTAGCGCTGTTTTCTACTGCAAGATATATAGTGTGTACAGTAATTTGCTGCTTTCGCGACTTTCAGCAGCAATGTATCCAAACAGTGTTCACTTCTTCAATGAGCTCGAATAAATACTCACCGACATAATATCCCCCCAGGTTTTCCAATAAGACGTCTTGGTCCCCCTAGAAATTTAATTCGCACATTTCAATTGTCTGGATATGAGTAAGACAAACTTTGTACGTGACGTTAATTTATGCTGACCGAGTTGTCACAGGTCAACAAAATGGTGTGCTCTTGAATGAAAAATGAAAAATATCTTGCTTGCCAAGGACGAGAAGTTCAAGAGATACAAGCATTAAAGAAATTGTGGCAGCTACGCACTACTGGTGCGAAGATTGAGGAAGTGGCCGAGCTGTTGGTGTTGCCCTTCTCCTTTTGCTCCTCCTTACCCTCATTTCCCTTTCTCACGTGCCCCTTGCCATGCTTTATCCTCTCATTCCTCCTTTTCCTTTTTGTGACCCTCACTTCCCTTTCTCGCAATTCGCTTACTATACTACGGCCAGACTTACTGTTTCTCATTTTTTTCTATCATTTTGTGCATGTTTCTTTGTATGCCTTTCTCTCTCTATCTATTTATTTCGATATCTTTTTTATCGTTTTCTCTCCTTTTTCTTTCTTTCTCCCTGTTTCTCTCTTTCTCTCTATCCCTTTCTATTTCTCTCTTTCTCTGTACCAGTGCTCTCATCTTCTATCCTTTTCTTTTTCTTCTTCTTTCTGTCTACTTCTTTGTTTGTCTTTCCTTCTCTCTCTCTCTCTCTCTCTCTCTCTCTGTACTCGTGCTGTCGCCCATCAGACTTATTGCATTCCCCGCCAGGCAAATCGATGCATGTGTTCTAGGAGGGAAGCAGTAGATGAAGACGAGGACGAAGAGAAACGTGCTGGTCCACGATGATGATGATATTTGTATTTAGCAGACATTACGCCCGGATTAAACAGCTCCTCTGTTGAAGACCCAGTGCCCCTTATGTCTTCTTCTCAGACGACATGAAGGCAAAAGCCATGGATGTGGCTGTTTTACCATGAACACTTCGTCTAGCGTGCACCGCTTCTTTTAGTTAGTCATGAGAACGCCTGAAGACAAAGTGAACTCGCAGTTCACACGCCTCGAGAGACAAGTCATGAGGGTGGCCGTGAAACCTGTTGTACCTCATGCCGGCTTTACACCTAGGGGTCAATCTAATGAGCCGTCTGAAGCTTTCGGCTTCAAGTATCCTTGAGATACAGACCTCATTTTCGGGATTGCCAGATGTAGGTGGCAACCACGCGAGTTGAACACGCCTATAGGAATTTCCCACCAGGGGCAAACGATTTGCGTAGCCATCCAAACTTACTGTTACTTTGTATACCTCATCTAAGGTGTTCGTGTGGCTTTCTGGGCTGATGTACTTGTAGACCATGCACCCAAGATCTTTTCCAGAGTAAAGGGACGATCATCCAGTCTTCTCAAGGCACACTGCCCTTCTACAATTCTTGAAGGCAACATCGCTGAGCGACCGCTTGTGAAACCCTGCACTGTGTGTGTCGTGTGCAATGTGCATCTACTTCTCTCTTTCTCTCTCTCTTTCCCTTTTACTCCCTTATTCCCCTCTCCCCACGTGTAGGGTAGCAAACTGGACGTAGTCTAGTTAACCTCCCTACCTTTCCTATATTCATTCTCTCTCTCTCATCTAAGGCGCGCCCGAGACGGTTCGTAATGGAGAAATAAGCACCGTAACTAAGTCGATTGAGACAGCGAGGCAAGTTCACCTGCGGCCGTTACATTGTTATATATTCTTTGCTTAGAATGGAAGTTACCTACATGAGTTTTTGTTGTAGGAAGTGACCAAACTCTTAAGCATACTTTCATATGAAGTCACTGTTATATAAATTAACCGTTGCAATCTAATTATAGCTAAAGAAAATATCGCTGCTATCTATACTTACTCGATGGTTTCGCCGTAGTTTGCTCTGTTATCCTGAGGGTTTCCTCCCGCCCTATAAACATACGTTACAGGCACCGTCATTACACACGTTGATGACAGTATATATGCGCAGAAACAACAAATGAGCTTCCAGAAGAAGACATTCAACCATAGCAGTTTGGTTACGGACGTGCATAGTCTGGTTGCGTACCTTCATGTCTAGGAAATATGCATTTGCTAGTTTTTATTTTATTGTTAACTTGTATCGTCACTCAACTGTCGCTCTTCGCTATTCTTCAAGTTACCTGCATCAATTAATTGTTGGAAGAGACCTATCCATTAAAACGCTTTCATGTGGTGTCAGAGTAACATACCTTATTTATGGCTGCTTAATTGTAGTTCAAAGAAACATCGCAGTTCTCTATACTTACCTTGGTCTCTCCCCCCAAGGCTGTGCCAAAACTCTTTCCGCGAACGTGCGCGTTCTTTTCCCTCCTATAAGTATATGTTTAAAATGCAATCAATATATTCATCACTACGTTAATGACAGTTCATATGTGCAATAACCGCAAATTAGCATCTACTTGAAGTCAATGAAATATGAAAGTTTGGTTACCAAGGTGCATAATCAGGTTATGGAATATGATGTCTAAGAACTTTTCTTTTGAAATTACTTCATCTTAACCTGCCCCAACATACTTTCGTACTTATTGTTCTGTATTCTGAAATTTACTCACAGAACCTCATACTGCTTGTAGAGACCTAAACATTAGGCACGTTTTCGTTTGATGTCAGTGTTACTTCAGTTGACCATTGCAACTTAATTATAGTTGAAGGAAAAAAACGCGGTTATATACACTTACTCTGTTCTTTTCCTTCATCCTGTGCCATAGTTTGCTCTCTTACCGTGCGCTTTCTTCGCCACCCTATAAATATACGTTGAAAACGCAGTCATTACATGTCTAACTGCCTCTAATACTACATGGCAAAAGTTCGACAAACGGCTATGACAGAACAGAAAAGCACAGGAGAACCGCTACTCGCGATTAAGCGTTATTCAGAAAAGTTTCCCTACATATACACCCAGCCACGCATACCCGTGCAGGCGCACAGCACACAATGGGTGTGTATATCAGTAGCGAAGCACTTCTGAATAAGCTGAGTTGCGAGTAGCGTTTGTCCTGTGCTTCTCTGTTCCTGTCCTGTATCAAACCAAGCTAGCCCCATCCAGTATTTAAGACTCTAAGCAACTAGCCCAGCAAAGAACTTGGTTAATCATAACTACGTTAATGACAGTTTATGTCTGTAAAAACTTCCCCATCTCCCGCTAAAGGGAACCATGTGTGGATGCGAAGCAGCGGGGGAGATAATTAGCTTGAGTGGGAGGAACGTCGCCGCTCTCGTTTCATGGCAGCGGTCCGGGCGCTCATCGCGGCGCTGCACAGGAGACAGAATGAGGCGCGCGCGCTCCGTCATTTTCATACCGCGGAACTACCCTGGCGCCCCCCAGCGGAGTATGCAGCTGTCGCACCACCTGTCGTGCGCGCCGCTCCGTAGAGGATTCCTAGAGGAAAGGACGGGGGGGGATCGTAGGAGAGGAGAGAGAGGGGGGAGGGGACGTGCATGCGCTGTGGGGGTGTGGGACGCGGGAGCCGCTCCGTAGAGTAGAGGATTCCTAGAGGAGAGAGGGGGGAGAGGACGCGCATGCGCTGTGGGGATGTTGACGCGGGCGCGCGCTCCGTAGAGTAGATGATTCCTAGAGTAAAGAAAGGGGGTGAGCGTAGTACAGGATAGGGGGGAGGGGACGCGCATGCGCTGTGGGGGGTGTGGGAAGCAGGGGCCGCTCCGTAGAGTAGAGGATTCCTAGAGTAGATAAAGGGGGGTGAACGTAGGAGAGGAGAGAGACAGGAGGGAGGGGACGCGGGTCGGACTAAGCCCCCTCCAAACACATGCAAGCAAGATCTAGGAATGGGGTCAACCTGGGCGACAGACACCACCTGCCTAGCCATTGCTTAGCAGCCTCTCTGTGCTCTCGGTCATGACTCTGATGACTGTGGTAGTGGTTGACGGCCTTCATATTACTACAGTGTTCTGCTTCGCATAATGGGTGCTTCCCTACTTCATGAAAGTGGCCGGAAACGGGACGCCGGACGCGGGAGGGACGCACATAGCCCAGCCCCCCTCCAAACACATGCAAGCAAGATCAAGGGATGGGGTCAACCTGGGCGAGAGACACCACGTGCCTAGCCATTGCTAAGCAGCCTCTCTGTGCTCTCGGCCATGACTCTGATGACTGTAGTAGTGGTTGACAGCCTTCATATCACTACAGTGTTCTGGTTCGCATAATGGGTGCTTCCCTACTTCATGAAAGTGGCCGGACGCGGGACGGGGGGACGGGGGACGCGGGACGCGGGACGCGGGACACGGGATGCGGGACGCGGGACGCGGGAGGGACGGGCAGAGCCCCGAGAATAAGATGCTTCGCATCTAAAACCACAAATTACCATTTGCCCGAAGACATTGAAAAAATTACACCATCTCCCGCTAAAGGGAACCATGTGTAGATGTGAAGCAGCGGGCGTTAACGCTTACAAACGCCACCGCTTATCGCAGCGTTGCGAAGGAGAGAAAACTGGGGAGGCGCAAAGCACGCAGTGATGGAGCGGTGTTTCCTACTGGAACATGTCAATCGCTGCTAATGGGCAATGAGAGACAGAAGACTCCGACTGGACACAGAGACCCGCAGTCCGCTTTTAGTTAACGCGCACGCTGCGAATTTTTATTGTTCAACAACGCACAGGGGAGAAATCTCCCACCGGCACCACCTTGCAGGTCGAAATCCATTGCCATATATACGGAGTGGCCAGTGAACGGTTGTGCAGCGCGAGCAGTCGGTTTTTTTCAACCATGAAACTCGCTAGCAGACGCTGCCTGCGTCGGCGTCGCGAGGCGAGAGAGGGGGGGGAGCGTAGGAAAGGAGAGAGAGGAGGGGACGCGCATGCGCAGTGGGAGTGTGGACGCCGCGGGCAGGGATGCCTAGAGGAGAGTGAGGGGGGAAAGGAGGTTTTTTTTTAAAGGGTTTGCGCATGCGCAGTAAGGGGATGTCACGCCGCACACCGGATTAAGCTCCGCTATAAGATGCTTCACATCTAAAAGTCAGTTTCGCCACCAAGGCGGCAATAAATGTGATAGCAAGAAATTAGAATGTCACACGAAGAATGACAAGCAGCTCGACACTTGCAGCGTGCAGCTGCAGCTCAAAGAAGGGCGCTCAAAATGAACGACTATGTATACACATGACAAGCGTGAACTAATACCTGTCACAGTTGTTACGTGTTTCTCTTTGAGCAACGCTCTGCAAGTGTCCACAATGCAGAAGGCGACACTGTTTTTATATTTCTCTTTCTTTTAAACTGCGGCACGTGGAATGACCCGTGTCTCCTGCCACGCGGTGGCATCTGACGCCAAGTGAGCCCGGTGTTCTTTCTTTTTCCTTCTATATATCATGAGTGGGTGCAGAAGGGGCCCACTTTTTCGTGCGCGTCTCAAGGGCAGTTTTCAATTTAAAAGAAAATATAAAAGCTTTCCGTCATGGAAAACACGCTCAAGCTGCTCCGAGATCTGTTGTGCATATGAATAGCTCGCCGTTAGATCTCCGGCACAGGCATGGCGCGTGCTGGCTAGCGCAGCGGGCTGCGGGACGAATCCCCGATCAGGTGCTTTAGAATTTTTTTCTACTAATTTATTTTTTTGTGCCTTTTTTTATATATATAAATACATATTCATATCCGGTACGCGACGGCGACGGCAAAAAATGAGCCGAGACTGTCCATATAATTGCTATCACAATAATATAAAAGTGGGTTTCCTAAAACTCGGTATATGATTGCATAATATGATGTCCAAGAAATTTTCTTTTGACATTGTTTTGTGTCAATGTTAAGCTGTCTCATCACGTCTTCGTATCGTGAAGTGTTCTTAACTTGACATGGACATAGGAATGTTAATGAGAACTGAGAGACAATAATACCAAGGAAAGTATAGCGGATGTTATTAGTACTAAATGTAATGTAAATCTGAAAAAAGAAAAGTGCACCAAAAGATTATATATATATATATATATATATATGTGTGTATGTATGTGTGTGTGTGTGTGTGTGTGTGTGCGCGCATTTAAACGTGGGAGCGTCAGTCATCGCTGCCAGTAGCCATAACGGCGAGTGGGGGAATACTCTTTCTTTGCCTGTTGGCGTCACGTAGCATGTAATGTTATTATGAGTTGGCAGCTGACCAATAATCCCTCGCATATGGTAGACGCGTTATTCGAAGGTTGCAGGTTTGGTCCCTGCCCGCAGCAAGTTATCTTTTCGTCCACTTTTCTTTTGTTCACATTTACATTACATTTAGTACTATAATAACATCCCCTATACTTTCCTTGGTATTATTGTCTCTTAGTTCTCATTATTATTGTGTGTTTAACAAAGAAAGACGAGCCCTTAAAATTTCCACTTCTTTCCTTCAATGACATAAGTATTTTAACGCTCCCTACCATACATTCCAAAGAGTTTTGAGCCAACTTTCTGCCTGACTCCTCATGTGTCCTATTGTAACTCTCAGTTTAGTACGAACTTTTTTCATTTAAAGCAATTTTATTAAATTTATTTTGCATAGCAAAACATTCGCGTATGGTACATGAATATCATGATCCAAAACGCATTCTCATTAATACTTCCATTATTTTTTTTTACATTTTCCGAATGGTTTCGATGAATTTCCCTAATGATTGTATGCATGGCCAGAAACAAGCGTATATAAGTGATATCGTAATATACATCGTGTTATTTTTTTCTTATAGCTGTCTTGAGACCTTTTAGTGTATTCATCATGCTGCGCTATGCAAAGAAGAATACTAAAGCAGTTGGTAGAATTGATGTGGCTATATAACTCATGGAACTCCAGCGCATGCTCAAGCTTAGGGCAGGAAACTGAACAGTACCACAGTGACACGTCGTCATTTCGCATCTTTTATATGCCACTGTTGCGGTTTTATTTTTTGTCTCTGCCAAGCTAGAGTGAATAATAGAAATAATCCTTCGATAATTTATTTTCTAATTGGATTACATTCTCCCAAATGATACTTATCCTCTAAACGTGAACTAAATGCTGTGCTGCCAATCACGTCACGGGCTGGATTGCGAAGCAGTTTCCCCGCCACAAATGAAACCAGGTTTCAATTCGTCTTCAGTGATAGCATTTAGGTTGAGGTGAAACGCTCACTTGTTTGCTGAAATAAAGGTGGACGGCAAGATCATCAAATGGCCCAAGTCATATGTGAATCCACCGGAACTGCGTCTCTATGTTTGCTTGACTTATAAATCCCGATGGAGCGAATACTCCCTTCAGCTTAAAATGGCATTAATAGGTCTCGGATATATGGTCATTGTAAGCTTGTATAATATACTGACTGGCCCAGCAGAGAGCCCTAAATGAATTCTCACTGGGTCGCACCGAGTGATCTCTCGTTGCCAACAAAACTCTCACTTTAGACTTTTAGGCACACTTTTCACATAATGTTATAACAAATACTAATAATACATTAGCTCTCAGTACTCCAAAATGATGCAGCTGGTCTCCTCACCTGAGAAGAAACCTAATATTTGTTCCATCATCTAAACTTGTAAATAAAGTGAAATGTTCTACACTTTTAACAAGCTTCATTCGGATAGCGGACGCACGGCAACTTACGAGGAAGCAAAATGAAGGATTGTTGAGTATATGTTCTGTTGACTGTTATGCTAGGTCTATAAACGAAAATTCATTGCCATGATGTTCGGGATATCTGCACACAGAGAACTTATTAATAGACATTGTTCCTTCCGTGTATGACACGCTCTCTTGTGGTACCATTGCCTTATTGAAATTGTCGATTTTTTTATTCCAGGTATTTTTTTGTGTGCTGGTGCTATTGTCAGAAGAGTTCTTTATACCTAACTTTGAACCTTTCGGGTTTTATGCCGGACCAATTCAAGAGCTGAATTGTAGCCGGTGCCTTATCTGGGCACCATGACATCCTGATACCATATCAATTAAAAAGGAGGCAGTATTGATGCGTTTAGCAAAGAAGCATTAGTCACTTTGTACTTTTAAGTTAGCTGTACTCACCGGCAAGTCTAGACCAGTCTTCCTGTGCTCTGCCCATGTAGACCCCTGAAGTTCAAGAGACCAAAGTTATTTTATTTCCACTATTTTTTACGGCACTTAAGGTATTTGTGCGGGTGTGTAAAGTACACGCAAAATAATATCACATACTTGTGTTGGCTATACGAAGGTAGAAGTAGTAGTGATTTCGCAAAAGATAAAAGAGATGATTGGGGAGGTGGCTTCATCGCGCAACCCAAGAGAATTTACCGTTTCACCTTTCTCACTAAACGGGTGCTGGGAACGAACAAACCAGCCTCAGACGAATACCCTTCGGTCAACGTGAGCAACATAATATTCAGGATAAACTGATCTCAATGTAATAGATATTTATTCGATATAAATCATTATATAGAGTATGCTTCTGTGTAACTACAGTTTTGTAGTGAAGATAGGACGCTCTCCGTCGTCTTAGCTCTCCGTCAATTGTGTTGACAGGCACGAGCAGAAACCGCGGTCATGGAAAAGCAAAAGACCCACATTAACATCGTCGCCATCGGCCACGCCGATTCCAGAAAGTCTACGACTACCGGACACTTGATCTACAAATGCGGTGGCATCGACAAGCGTACCATAAAAGAAATTCGAGAGGGAAGCCCTGGAGATGCGCAAGGGTACCTTCAAGTACGCCTAGGTGCTGGACAAGCGTAATGCCGAGCGCGAGCGTCGTATCACCACTGATATCGCAGTCTGAAAGTTCTAGACGTCCAAGTACTACCTGACTGTCATTGATGCTCCTAGACATCGTGATTTTATCAAGAACATGATCACTGGAACGTCGCAGGCCGACTGCACTGCGCCTATTGTGGCTGCCGGCACCGGTGAGTTCGAGGCTGGTATCTCCAAAAACGGCCATACCGGAGAGCATGCTCTTCTGGCCGACATCCTGGGCGTGAAGCAGATCATCGTCAGCGTGAACAAGATCAACACCACCGAGCCATTCTTCTCGCAGTCCCGTTCAGAAGAAATCCAGGAGGAAGGGTTCGCCTACGTCAAGAAGATCGGCTACAACCCCGCCGCTGTTCCCTCTTGCCCATCTCCGGCTGAAACGGCAACATGTTCGAGCCAAGCACGAACATGCCCTTGCAAAGGGATGGTCTATCGAGTGCAAGTCTGGCAAGTCCGAGGGCAAGACCCTTTTGCAGGCTCTGGACGCCATGGAGCCTTTTGCCTGGCCCGCGGACAAGCCCCTCCGACTTCCCCTGCAATACGTCTGCCTAATTGGTGGCATTTACACAGTGCCTGTAGGCCGAGCAGAGACGCAGTGCCTGTGGGCCGAGAAGAGCAGTCTTCAAGCCCGGCAAGGTCGTCATCTTTGCCCCGCCATCCTGACCACTGAGGTCAATCAGTTCGGGGAGATGCCCTACGAAGCCCTCGCCGGGGCCATGTCCAGTGACAAAGTCGGCTTCAACGCCACTAACGTGTCAGTGAAGGAGCTGCACCGAGGATATGTGTGTGGAGACTCAAAGGAATCCCCCACCAAGATCCACGAATGAGTTCATGTCACACAGCCCCCGTTGCTTGTTCATGTGCTTCGTATATTCGTCCTCTTTTTACTACAGTACGTTTTAATAAACATTTACTTATTAAGAATTTCGCTTAAACACTTTCAATGGAAAGAAAAATAGTTACAACCTTACCGCAAGGCACGCTAGTATAGAATTATTCGTACCGATGTTGAGGTTTACGCTTTCGTTCAATGTTTATGATACGGTGTCATTCACCGTATGAGAAACATAGAACAATAAACAATAAAAGTCAGGCAGAACGCTGCGAGAACACAGAAACTCTAGGAATAAAAATGCACGACTCTTGAAATACAGATCATTGGGACAATGCTGAGGCCTCGCGGAATGTTTCAGGGAACGAAATACCGGCGGCTGATGTGGACAGGAGATTCCGGAAACAGCACGTCTTAGAATGGAAAGCTCGCGAAAAGGTTACGATGTTACTTCAAGGTGTGTACACATCCTTGTGATGATATATGCGATATGATATGGAAAAGGCAGGCTGTATTTCAGTTTCAGGTGTAAGCTATCAGGTTGGAGGCACGCGCTCTACGTCGGCCGATTTATTCTCGTCATTAAAATTGAAATTTAAATATATTTGCATCATCACAATGCGAGAATGCTCGGGCAAAAACTGAAAACCACTTCACTTGAGAAGCGCCCGACCTCCTATATACAAGGCATACGAAAAGCGCTTCAACATACAGTAACAAGGCCTTTTAACTGTTTAACGTTGCAGGTGAACCTTTAGTCTAATATAGTGTAATAGAAAATAAGGAGTTTGACAGTAATTACAAAAAAGTAACAACACTAATAGCACTGGGAAAAAAGCAGTAACGTCATAGATTGAAATATTCTCGCATGTTACGTATGCTGCATTTTTTCAGCAAGTCTTGGAAAATTAGTGTGTTCAATAGAACTACAACTGCATGACGTAATATTTGCCGTCCATGCTGAGTACGACAAAATGACAATGCATTTCATTAAATGATTCGTACGCTTCTTTTTTTGCATATCTATAAGTTACATGAAGAAACCAACGATTCTGAGGTGCTCTCAAATTGCTCACTATGTGCAATTTTTGTAACCCTGTTGCTTACTACCGCCAACCTCCGTGGTAGCTTATCAGATAAGGTGCCACCCTACTAAGCTTGAGAAAGCGGGTTTCATTCCCGAAGTGCCAGAACCCTGTTGTACTTAAATTTAGATGCACGTTAAGAAAACGCAGGTGGTCATAATTATTACGGGAGTGTCCCACTGTCATTTGGTGCCTGAATGAACGCTAGTAGATTGAAGACAAAAAAGAAGTCACCAGCACGCTCTTGGGACACCGGAAGATAAACCACGTGAAGAAAAAAAAGATAGGAGCGACGCGAGAACGCCTCGTGGTGCGAGGATCGGAAGAAAGAAAATTGGGGGGACCCTTAAGCTTCGCCTTTAAGAGTTGAACGCGATAGCGATATCCCGTCCCTACTGCGTACTTCAATCACTTAGTGCATACTATGTAATGGGTAGTATGCTTTAAACCAGGAGAAATTATGCGCGGCAAATGTGGGAAATGTTTTCGAACTTGCTATGCACCCACTACGTGGTGTTAAGGGAATACGCGCAGTAAGGTGTGTGCCGTTTGTAATGGGTGGCTGGCTTTAAACTATGGAATAGTTATGATAGTCACATATTCTGACACCCGATGGCAATGTACGCTTGTACCACGCAATATTCCTGGGATATTGCATGTTATATTGCGACGCCTATATAAAGGACGCTTGCGTTTGCGAAGCATGGAAGTTATTTTCACTGCATTTCCAAGCAGAGGAAGTTATTTTCACAGTATATCCAAGCAGAGGCATGGCTGTGTGGTAGAACACCTGCTTGCAACGCAGACGACCCGGGTTCGATCCTCACTCGGACCCGAAAATTTTTATTATTTATTTTATTTGCATCTTTCTCGATTTTTCGGTCACGGACAAGATGATGATTTTTCGCTCACAACCAACGACGCCGACGCCGACACCGACGCCGACGCCGGAATTTCTGCGAAACAAGCTCTTTAACGCTATCGCGTTAAAAGAAAAAAAGAAGTGGAGCAGCAGTGCGAGGAAGGAAAGAAGAAGGAATGGCGGAAGAAGCAGCCATGCCGACGTGCAATCCTGGCTCCTGCCGATGCCTGATATCATTAATCATATGGCTCTAAGTGGCTGACGCAAGTCCTAGGAGAATCCAACACTGCACCGGATGCAGTTGTTCCACGGTGCACGAACGGTTCCTGTTCGTGACACGCCGCCTCCCCAACGGAGTCTCACTCAATGGCCGAGCACAACTACGCAGTACGTAGCCAGGATCAAGGGGTCCTTTGATCGGTGGATCTAACTCTCGGAGGTTCCTCAAACGTTCGAAGGCCTAGTCGAACTGATGGTGAAGAAGCAGTTCTTAGTAAACTGCAACAAGAAATTAGTTACGTTTATACTCGAGAGAAAGTGCAGCACCTTGAAGTCTGCCACGAAAGCAGCTGATCAGTTTATGGACGCGCCACAACAGAAAAACTTGCTCTGCTTCAAGAAAGATCCAACAGCGGCTGGCGCTGAGAATCAAAGTTTGCGCCCTTACACAAAATCTATCATTCCAAAGTGCACCGTGTGTGACAAAAGTGGGCCACACGGCCACCAACTGTCGATTCAAAGCAAACACATTTTGCGCGAAGTGTCGTCGACACGGGCATCATACGATGCGGTGCCCCGATAAGGGGCCGTGGCCTAACCAAGCTTCTTGCAATTTGGATGGCAACCAGATGACGTCCAAAACAAGGCAGCAACAAGAACATGCCGAGCTTGTAGCTTCTGGAGAGGTACTCGCAAACAAAGTCGATGGAAATACCTCTGGTAGTGACATTGTGAGCATGCTACAGGAGGACCACCAAGAATACAGTACTCAAAAGAATATGCCGCTGAGTACAGGAGTTCTTGACGGACACGTGGTATCTGTACTGAGAGATACCGGGAGTAATACCGTTGTAGTGCGCAGAAGCCTCGTACTTCTAGAATCCTTTACCGGTAAAGAACGAGCCGTAACGTTGGTCGATGGAAATACCCACATTCTACCAGAAGCGTTGGTTACATTGTCATCTCCATACTTTATTGGAGAAACCACGGCAACAAGTATGGACTCCCTAATTGACGACGTAATTATTGGTAATGTTCCCGGAGCTCAAGAAGCGGGCAAGCCAAACTCTGATTGGATGCCCCCAATATGCACACGAAATACGCAAAGAAAACTGAATCGTTCTCGAGAACTGGCACTCGATAAACAAGGCCATGCTTGCCCAAGAGAACCCAATACTATAGAAAGTGCTGAAGTAAATATCATCGCCATATGACACCCACTAAGGCGTGCGTCATAATCATATGGTTATTTTTGCACGTCAAATTTCGGCTGTTATAATTATCCTTAGTTAACATCAACAGAAAAAATATATGGCTGGCTAAAAAAGGTCACACAGCTTAGAAACCACACCATTTTGCCCTCAGTCCTTACCCCCTAGCGCAGTTTATTCTTTTAATGTATTTTGATTCAGGTGCACAATCACCCTATGTAACATGATATTGGCGAATAAAGACACGGAGGAATAGAAACACACCAACAACGCCAGCTTCGACAAAATTTTGCTGCACACAAAAAGCAGTTTTATATACTCCAGGACGAGCTGTTAAGGCCAAAGCGTAATGACGTGTAACCAGGCGGGCAGTACTTGCTTAACAGCGGCAAAGCCACGCATGCACAGCCCTGGCGTAAAATCTGGCATACCTTACGACTGCCTAACAGATGATGCGGACAGATTATTTTTGAGAAATTCTAGTTCTTTGTTGCCTAGCGGAACCGAAGGGGCTCTTAGCACAATAACCTTTTTTTCATTATCAAAACAAAGGCTTCGAAAATTTCACGCTATTCTTGCGTGCCAAGTTTGCGCAGCACATGCATTCGATTAAAAAAAGAAAAGACCTTGCATGCATGTTTGTTCGAGCAATGACGTTTGTGGCAAGCTAAATCACCTGTACCTCATATATTGACGTCACATTTTGCTGCTCAAGTGCCCACCAAAACAGTGCCCATAATGGCCAATGTAGGATTTCTCACGGGGAAGGTAATAATGGAGCACATGGCGCCATACCCCATTCCACAAGCGTGTTATTCTGCTTTACACTGAGGCAGGCCTCTTATTGGCCGCGTTGACCTGGCGGCCCATTATTTCCAGCTTTTCTGGTACAGAAAACATGACCCGCGGTACCCTGCATCTGCCGAGAACTTTTTTTATTCGGTGTGAAACCTGATGCCTGTGGGTACAACTACAGGTCGCGTTGGCGCGCACGCATTTCACTTCAGCATACGCGCTGCCGTACATTTTACTTCGGGGATTTGGTCTTTGACGATCGAGCACAGAATATTTTTATGATACTCAGCTTCCTCAAGGCGCCTCAGTAGAACTTTGTCCGTTTCCTTGTTCGCGTCCAAGCCCTTGTTCTCCAGTATCATGAAACATATCTATAACCAAAACCAAGTAGCCCAGCTCTCTAGACGTAGGACAATCAAACGCAACCATTTATAGCAGTTAGTCACGTCAGTAGTATTTAACCAGTGGTTAGCGTATGCTTTAGCGTATCACTAAACACTATCCGTGACATTGGCACCACTATTTCTGAAATAAATTTGTTTATTTGTAATAATCGCGTTCATTGGCCCAAAAGTGCGGAATTGGCATAGCTTTAAAATTTACTCACTTGCATTAGGGAGCTCGAATTCTGCTATTATTATCAAGACAACATGTGCGACGGTGACAAAGGCGACCTTCATCTTACACCGTTTTATCAGATTCAGGCAGTACACATGAGAGGGTAGAATTAAAAGTTTTCTTACGTTGGAACAGTCCACGAAGCTGTAGCCACAGCTTGCAATCGACAGCTAGGGTAAAAAAAAGTCCGGCATTGTGACTTGTCAAAGCACAATGCGACAACGGCTACATTTTTTCCTCCGAAGGCAACACAGCCCACTAGAACAAACTGCGATAACTCATGCAGAGCACGGAGCCGCGGTGAATATTTCTGACGCTCTCTCCGCTTTCAAACATAGCAACGATGAAAGCGCTTACCTGTTCATGTGTGCAGGGACAATGAACAACGCAGCACAACATTCAGGATATTGTTATCAAAATGAAAGCGCACTTTCGTGAAAGCACATCGCAGTTGAGAATAATTGGCCGCAGTGTCACAAAGTACAGAGTACCATGACAGCCCTCCAGTTTTTTGTAAACACTTTTACATTCGGAGTTTTGGCATATTTTTCAGTGTACAAATTGAGCCCCGCATGTAGTAATTAAGGCATGCTTATGTTTCATGGCTCGTATCTGCATAGCGTTCGGAGGCGGTGTGGGCTTTGTGACACAAAATACGCCCGGCAGGCGCCCCAAAACCCCACGCCTTTTTGTGTGTATGACATTTAGACGTGCTCCTGTAAACAAACCGGTCTTCTATCTTACAAAATGCACCGAAGAACTTGCAGTCTTTTGCCAAGTTCAATCAGACAGTTGGGTGGCGTTAGCAGTCCATCATGGTTATAATCATGACCTCTTGCGACACACGGCGCTCCTGAAGAAACTTTGGAACATAGTTATTCTAAAACAGCGCACAAACGGGACAAGAAAGAACCACACGACACAAGCGCTGTTTTCTCGTGGAGTAAATTGACAGCCATAATTGTTCAAAATCTATTTTTCGATTTTTGAGTCCACCAACTAAGCGGTAAAAAAATTGCGAGAGCGTCGCACATTACGATTGAAGCTAAAACATCCGTATTAGCCTAACATCCGATACCCACGTCAAAACGTGACAGCTGGGGAGTGACGTCACGCCAAGCCGGGCATGCGCCGCACAACAGCTGTGTACAGACAGCACCAAGTTTAAAATTGGTGTCGCCTAGCAGCCCGCAGTAAAACACGTCATAAATAGAGTTACTGCGCATGCGCGTCTCTTCATAATCGCTATAAAGGAGCAGCGCCTCGCAGGCCGAGGCAGTTCTGGTCATGGGCCACCCGAGGAAGGTCTGTACACACGAATGGGCTGCTTATCGCGAACATCGACCAGCTTGGTTGCTTCAAGTCTTGCGCGGCGAGTGCAAGCGTCTTCATTTAGTAACATCTAAGTTATTCTTTGTCGAGAACTTCATGTACGGGGACCGTCGTAGATCGTAGTGAGATTTACCCACAGAAAGTGGGTAAATCCCACTGCGAGTATGTACCACTAGTCCCGCAACTCACCACTACACCCACTACTGCTCACGGCCCTCCTCGCACTTCAGCGTCCCACTTTATGCCACGTCATTCCCACTTCATTCACTCCCACTGCAAGCCACCAGCTTCGCTCTTTCATTAGTGTCCGCCAACTGGTACGGGCTGAATTTTCTAAATCTCTTCTGTGATCTTTGCAATGGAAGTTAAAAGAACCAAAAATGGGTCTAAAATAGCGCAACTCTCATAGGCTGTGTGGTGAATCTTCAAATGGCCTAGGAAAGTAGGTGCATTGTGGCATGTTTATAGAATCACGCTTGAATCATTCTACTGGTTCCCAAGTATCTGAAACCGAGAGTCGCTTTCAATACCATGTTTCGTTCGTGAGATGTGATTTGTGTCCTTCTCATTCAGTAACGGTGGGGTGCCCGGCTGCCGCCGAGACATATGGCATGTCGCGTACATGCCCCCAAAATCCTAGGGATGAGCGCGTTGCGTTGAACTCCGCCAGTCAGCATACGTCCTACAGCCTACTAATGGTGAGCGCTTTACACAGCCCATTTAACGCTTTTGGTACGTAGAGCTCAGAGGTGCTTCAACGTGTTCACTATCACCCGCGAGATGGCGCGAAGGGCGTGCTTTAAAGGCCGTCGCATTCACAGCAAAGTTTACGTTGAAGCTACACATTGCACGAAGGTTTCTTCGCTCAGTGCTGTGGCCGTCTTTGCGAAGGGAGTGAGCTGATAGCTAGAAGAGCCAAACAAGAGGCTAGTAGGGAGTAACAATTGTAACAGTTTTTAGTTCGCTTGTTCTGTGTATACCTGTGCGTTCTTTTCGGGCGCCCTGTTTTGTGTTTAAGCAGCGCTTTGCAAATGTCCAGCTGAGACAGTTGTTAGTTTGCGCTCGTCCTGTGTATGTTCTTTCCATGCGTATTTTGTGCGTGAGCAGCGCGCTGGAAGTATCGAGCTGCTTGCGCTTCTTCGTGGGGCATTCCACAGTTTTGTGCGCATGCCATAAAAGGGAATGCTGGCGATAGCGTTTACGGTATAGCTGGAAGTGGGATTTAGCTAGCAAGGCAGGATGGTTAGTGTTCACTTGCGATTGCCTAAGCGATGTCAGTCTGGTTTGAAAAGAGTCTGTGACTTTGTTTGCAGTTTGGTAATAACGCTTAACTCTTGACAACAAGAAAGGTGTCTCATTTTTAAATGGTCACGGCATTTTTCGAGCTCTAATGTTTTTAGCAAAGTGCAAATTTTTCTGGTGAATTCTGAGCAAATGCTAAATCATTTTATAAGCTCTAATATGGTTCTCTCTGCATTGTTCCGGTTTCATAATAAAACCAAGTAAAAATCGGATCTATAACAGCCTTGGGTAAGAGATAGGTTGAAATAGTTGGCTTGTTTAGACTTTAAGATGATTAGCGAAGTAGGGTAATAGTACGTTATGTTGGGCCAGTTGGTGCATCGTTATTTGAAATACGTGAAACCTTGCGCCACGTATTTCAAATAGCGAAGTAGGGCTTCTCAAAGTTCACTACAAAAAGAGCAAAAGACCTTGTTTATTTCGTCATAATTCTTTTTTTCTTTCCAAGGACAATTCAGAGTTATTCAGTGTGAAGAAACTCATTCGCAGTATGTTTATAACCAGATGAGAAGAATGTATCCAATGTGGTCATCACGCCATCTTCCCGAGCGTCTGAAAGTTAGGAAATCAAAGACAGCCAATAATTAATTTTTGGAAGGAGGTTCTGCAGTTACGTGGTATGGTTATTGCCATGTATTAGCGTTTTTTTTCATTACGGACAGAGGCACTGTGCAAGGGTGAGCCGTAAAAGCTGGGAGCTAGATGCACTGTTCATCCAGCACCAGGTTACATGATCTGTGGTGTTTTAGGAGATGCGCGGCAAAATATTGATGGAAACAGAGGTGTTCGCACCACGTTGCATTCTGCGCAGTCATATGCACTTCAACCTACTGGCGCTTGTCACCTCGCTAGGGACATCTCTGAACATTTGGAATCAGAGGACAAAAATTGTTCACGTTTTCGCTCGCATTCATGACAGCAATCTCTTCGTTTAATATAAGAATGGTCAGGGCAGTATAAATAGCGTATATGACTACGAGCATTATTTGATGTTAACTTGCAATAGTCTGTTATGTTTGCCAGTTGTTCGACTTGGCGATAAATCCTTGACATGTGTTTTTTCGTACAGCTTAAATATTGGTTTCTTCTCTGAGCTCAGCAATAATCGTAAATTCGGTTCTTGTTGTTCAAACACTGCTAATGTACAAAAAAGTTTGATGTGTTGGGTCTCAGTATTCCCGAGCGATCTTATTGACGTAAAGCTTAGGTCTTCCTGGGTGAGAATATTAATAACGTTCTCTTCTATGTGGGATTTTTTGCGCATTTATTTAATGTCCATCCTTCAAGTGGGGGCTCTTAAGTTGCACCTACATGCACTCCACTTGCTGCCGCCGCTATCACAGGCACACAGGTGCTGGTGATACGTAAACTTTCCACCAATTATTATACGAGTAAAAATCCAAATAAATGTTAACTACTGCTATGGGGATTACTAGTGCTTCTTTGCGACCACTGAGATTGAATGTATGCCACTTGACGCCCTGTGTGGCTGGCACTAGCTGACACTCTAAACTCCAGTCATATACATGCAAACACGATTACAGAAAAAATGTTAATAGAATGACAGCGGGTTTACGCATTGGTAAATATCACAGAAGCAAGTTGCGTGTCTTTTGCCGAAACTCACATTGTGTTTCCTAGATATTTCGACATTTATCCTCATCATCAGCCTGGCTGCGCAAAGAGGCCTCTTCCATGTTTTTCTTCAGTAACGTGGTCCGGTGCTTGCTGCAGCCACAACCCTTTTAATCTCGTCTACCCACCTAACTTTCTGCCTCCCCATGGGCGTTTGTTTCTTCCTTTATATCCATTCCTAACTTACCTAAGCAGCTCAAACTGACCGTCGGTTATCAGTTCTTCCCATTATGCGAACTGTCAGTTCCTAATGTCAGCTGTGGTGGTTGTATGTGGTGGTTGTTAAGAACAGGAACATGGCGCGCGCCAGGAAGAGAAAAACGAGGACGCGCGTGGCACGAGGATGGTTGGCTTTTGTCGCTGGAATAAACGGCAGAGTGGATGCGCTGCTCCATCTCTTAAGGCGCATTGTCCTTGAAAGCCGGTTGATCTAAGAAGTAAGTCTTTGGATTTTATATTGTTGCCGAAACCCGGGAATGAACCAGGCACTTTTTGATCTTTAGACCTCTAGTTACGCCTTAGGTGCCTCATGAGACGCGAAAACTGACAGTCCGCGGCGTCGGCATCGTCAACACGAGTGATGCAAGAAGTCATCATGTGATGACGTCACATGCTGACGTAATCCTATGATGCTAGTTAGTCAAAGGTGGCCATTCTTTGAGGCACTGGAAAACCAAGTGAGGCGTAGTCAGCTTGCAATGCTTCCGATCCCAGGAAAAAATCCCCGTTTGGTGCAAAAAGCTTTCAGGGGGGGGACCCTCGGTTTCACCCTTTGGTTTCTGGTAATAAAGAACACCTACCTGTTACGTTCTACGTCGGCATAGATCTCCAGGCTTCCATTTGTCGTTATTTGCTCGCTCTCCTGTAGGTGAATGAGTATATGACATAAATATTGTTTAGAAGAAAGAGAAGGTATTTCGCGGTGAGGGGCTTGTACTAATTGCAAGCGTTCCATCTGTTGATAACTAAGAAAGACACTACAAGACGTATGCGTTGAATAAGGAGGACAGGTGAAGGAGGCAGTGCGAATATATTAAGCAGTCACATGGGTGCCCATTATTCATGAAGCTCTGTATTTCTTTGTTAAACATACAGAATTGTTGGTTTTTCACATACGTAGTTGGTTGTGCGGCCTGTGCGGCACGATTAGATAAAAAAAAATTTCGAGTTTTCACGCACAGAAACCATGACATGATTATCTGGCTCACTGGATATTGAGCGAAATTTGAAATAATTTGCTTCAGGTTTTTTTTTTCAGGCATACATAAATTAGTTTGCAGGGTGTTTCTTCATTTCGCGTGCATCAAAATGTGGCCACTCTAGACCCGGTAAATGAACGTGCTCCGCAGTGTTAGGTTGTGCAACGGCAAAGCTGCCACGCCACCGCAATGGGTTACACACCGATTCATCAAGTTAATATATTGTTAGTAAAAGACACATACCTTTTCTTTTTATCAGGTTTAGATGTTTCATCTCCACCGTCACCTTTTGTATTTTCTGTACATCACGAAGCACACATTATTGAGCATAATGAAGGTAACAAATAGAGATAAACGACGCTTTGTGGTATGAAGCCTGTATTACAAGAAATAGCACTGCCACCTCTAGTAAACAGACCACCGTGCGTAATACAGAGTCGAGCAAGCAATATTTAGGCTGCCACATAAAGTTGCACTGAGTGTGAGGTTGCTTAGCGTACAAAATAATCACACAAACGAACATATATATTTAGAGATTTACATTGCTTTCTTCCGATCCAGTGTACATCTTACTAGATTCAGACTAGTCCAACTTGCCTGCGCCTACAGATACCAAATGGAGGCCTTCATTTAACGCCGGAGGGCCATAAGCATATAATCATCAGAAAGTTGAGATGCGCACTCCACATGACTTTCTGTATCACATTCTTTTCGGTGGAATGAATGCACATCACTAATTAGTCGCGATGCCTCAGACTTACTTTTAAACATGGATTTCTGTCAGGTGTCACTACACCCGAGCTCACATATGGTATGAAACTTGATAATTGAAGGGCGCATATACCTTACTTTTCATCGTTTTAAGACTTTCCACGTAGCCCTTGTACTTTTCGCCTTTCTATATCATGCGGCAAAAGATAATAAGCATATTGAAGGTAACATATATATATATATATATATATATATATATATATATATATATATATATATATATATATATATATATATATATGGCTTAGTTTGGCATCGGTATGACAAGCGCCTAATAATTACAGACAAAATAAAAAAGTCATCTTAAAGGGTACCTGCAACACTTTTCTAAGTATTCATCAAATGGCTTCATTAAAAAAGCTTATTACATAAGGAATTAACTGTCGCGAAATTTTTGGAGTCCGTCAAGTAAGAGTGGAGTTTCTGGGATTTGTCGCACTCTTCAAGCGCTGAAAGATGTACAGGGAGGGGGGTTGACAGGGGGGCAAGAAGAGGCATCCCTTTGTCAGCGCGCGTCATGACCTTGTGCACTTTTCAAATTTTTTTTTCTTTAAACGCGAGGCTTACCTTCAGCGTGATCGCGAGCGTGTGCGCGGTGTTTGGTTCGCGTGTTCTCTGGCACATCGACTACCGATCGGCAGCGTTTTCTGATCATGCTGAAAAAAGTGTTGCAGAGCACCTTTAAAAGCCAACTGCAGACTTCTCCATTGAGTAAACCACTCCGTGCAATATCTACATGCCTGTCATCTTTTTTTAACTTGTCATATCAAGTTGCGCGCAATGTGAAATGCTCAAGAACTTATAGTCAGTTACAATTTAAGAATAAATGCAAGCTCCGCCCACAGGCCTCCATACACCGCCCAGATAAAATGAGCATAGACGTTCCGTGCGGTCGCGTCTGCTTATTTCCGTGACGTGAAGCACATTGCGCGAGCTTCAGATAGCTGGTGATCCCATAGCGACACATTTTCTTATCGCTGGTTTTAAGTAAAAAAAAACATTAACCTGAGGCAGATTTCATCAGAGATTCTGGTGCTTAGCCAAAGGTCATATTTTAGGTATAGAACGGCGAACCTTTAGTTTTCTATGTGTGTGGCATTTACATTAACCAAGGAAAAGCAATTATGGCTCGTCAGGAAACCAGCTTACATGACTCGCTTACATAAGTGATTGACAAGCGCGTCGAGGTTTTGCAGGTGGAGCTTGTATTTATACTTAGGTTGTAACTGATCATAGAATAGCTGGGAGGAGCGATTTATTTACATTGGCTTCACCTGCCTAGTGTTCAACTGAGAGGTCACATTGTGTAGCTGTAAATACTTATACATTAAGGTGTATGACCTATGCTTCGCGTATTAGAAAAGACCCGTACCTAGCTTTTCCTCCTCCTTCGATCTTTTCCCGCTTCCCTGATCCTCGTTCTTTTTTTCTGTCGGTGATAAGGGATAAATTATGAGGCATACTAGAGTATTGGGAACCGTACCATGATCACAACTGCTTTCTGGTAACAGAGCGGTCTGTACCACGCTAAACAGAACACTCCGCGCAACAAATGCAAGTCATTCAACATTGATGGAGCTTGAGGAGTTTTCCATCACTAAAAACTGGTATAGAGCGTACGTGTCAATCTTTGCACAAATGTTCTTTATTTTGCTCCCCTTGATGCATTGTTTTGCCTATACAGCGTACACTTCCAGGCACATAACCACTGTAAAGCTGGTTGAGAGAAGGAACATACCTGGATTTTTATCTTTTTCGTCCGTTTCTTTTGTTTCTTTCTTCTTTCCTGGGGGTCACAAGCAGTACGTTAGGAAATATGTTGGATGAGTGTCCGACACTTAACCGGCAGTTACAACGAGCGTTAACGAGCAGCTTATTAGCGATACCTCTGCAGAGAGCGCAACTGTTGCGGACAAGTGCACTAAGCTGGACGTGAAAAGAAAGATACCAGCCATCAGTCTCGGACTGATCCTCAGGACCACAATAAAGTTATTCATACCATACCATACCATACCTGAACCTCGGTCATTCGCTATGTCCTCCTCGTGAAATTATTTTGCGCTAAGCTTCATCAAGTTGTACGCAGATACAAATATACGGATACTACAACCTACATATGCTGTGACTAAACAGTTATCGGGACAAAGTTCGCGCTTTATTTTAAATCTGTATTGATGCCCCCCTTCATCATAAATCCGTTCCTAGTGTTCCGGGCTTTTCCAATAAAGTGAAAAACAATATAACGCGCCATGAATGACCGTGGTTCAGTAGACTCTTCAAAAACGCACTTTCTATTACTCAAGCCCATTCGTCTGTCGTTGAACTTTTTTGCATTGTTATACTTGGCTTTTACCATGCGCCGTATGTTCTCCATGCTCTTTACCATGCGCCGTTCGTCTACCATGCGTCGTAAGTTCTTATGCTTATTGGACGTAGTAAATGTAGATATAAAGTGTTTCAAGCTAGCAAGCTCCACTTATACTGTGACCGATATAGTATTGTCGCAATTCACTTCAGAAAGCCA
>JALIZH010011693.1:0-14933 GCA_030522465.1 Rhipicephalus appendiculatus | reverse complement strand
CGTTTAGCTGTGTGTTGCGTTTTGCAAGTCATTGCCCAATTTCTCAAGCAGCGCCTTCCTCCCTTCCCCCACTGGTCGAGCCTGAAACGAGACAAGCTACGCAGTTAATGCGAAATAGAAAAAAAAAAACACAAAAAAAACAATGGACCATGTGCTTCTCACAATGGGCTGCCTTAAGTACCCGGCTTCCCGGTTGTATAGGTGAGCAGTAAACAGCTTTTGGAATGATGCAGCATCGAGGGTTCCTGGCCGCCATTATTGTGAGAAACCTGCATGACCATAAGCCTGCACGTAGAGTAGTCACGGGGCAGGTACTACTGAGTAAAGGTACGAGGCAGACTTAGCGATCTCCTGCGATTGTTCGACGCAGAAAATTTGGGCTAGATTTAGGGTGTTTAACTTGTACATCTTTTGAAACGCAACGGAACAAACACAGAAGAAGGAAACACAGACAGTCCTGTTTAGGTGTCTCTTTCTTCTGTGTTTGTTCCATTGCGCTAGGTAAGATGTACAAGTTCAGTCCTCTGAGATCATTAGAAAGGTATCCCCGCCGTCACAGCCTCGGCAGTACAGTTGGGGGGGGGGGAGGGGGGAAGGGGGGGTCACGCATATTAACAATAGCCCAGAGAGGATTATGTATGCTCCCAAGGAGCCTTTGTTGAGAAGGCGCATATGGCTAGGTTCTGGCGGATCGCATCCACAGGCAAAAGTCACGTCGAACAACAAATTTCGGTGCCTCTCGCGCATCGCCACCTCGACACCGCCGATGCCTCTTTCGAAAGTGTCGCGATACTCGGCAGCGGCATTTCCGACCAATCCCTGTGCAGCGTTGTCTCCAGATGTACAGAGATCTCGCTCGTGCTCTTATGAACAGTTGCCTCTTCCTGCCCTGCCTTTCGCGTTGCTTTGAATAATATGGAACCATACCAACTAGTCCAGCTGTAGACCTTGCTGTTGCCCTTTTGACTCGCTATCGGACGGACGCGTGTCATTCGCTCCGAGGAAGAAGAGCGACAATCGAAGGAGCGCCAGTGAACACCCGAGCCCCGACTGACGCGCAAACGATGTGAAGCCGCTGTCGCACAACGTGCAGCCGCAGCCCCTGGTTTCCATCTTCACAGTAAAGGGAGGGATATGAAATTTTGTGTGTGAGGGAACGTGTCTTCGTTTCAAGTGCGCTGCTTCTTCAATGCAACAAAAAGTGGTAAAGTTTAGCGCTGTATCCTGACTTGTACAAGCGCCTTATCAAAAATGCGGGCTCCAGTACATCGTTTATTCGAAAATTGTATAACACCTGTGTTCAAGCATTTCCACTTTAATATCGCTTCAACTTTAGGCAAACGTGTGCTGGTGTCGTCACACTTATGTGAGTTCTTAAATTCCCTGACTGATTCACACTTTTTCTTTTCTTTCGCAGGTGAGTCGACTTCCAGGTATTTTATTGAGCCCCCTTCTCGTAGGCGCATCACGTGGTTTTCAAGCCCTTGATGAAACAGCTGATTGACCTCAATTGTGGTAAGCACAATTTGTTCGCAACGAGTTGCTCACACACATAAAAAGGGTATTAATGCATATAACTTTGTAATCGCGGTTGATATATGTTCTGAATTTTTGTTAATGTTCAACAGCGACAACCTTAGTTGTAATAATACCTCGCACATCGATTCATTATTAATCTGAACACCGTGAAGCCGCTGCCGCAGAATGTGCAGCCGCAGCCGCTGCCTGCCATCTTCGCAGTTGTGGAAGTGCCCTGAGCTTTCTTTTTTTTTTTTTATGTGCTGAGCACTTTAGGGGGCCAGGCTGGCGTATGCTGTCGTCGTCGCTTGGCGTAACGCAGGCAAAACCACATATATAGCATAGCCAGCTGTAGCATATCGAGCGCGTGCTCGCGCAAAAGAGAAGCCTTCTTCCTCTTGTTCTTCGAGCGCCTGGATGATGTCTCAAGTGCGGACACTACTCCTGTGGCTAGGGAAACACGACAACACAAACCACGTATAAAAGTTGAAAGAGGAAGCAAGCGATAAATAGAGAGAGAGAGAACGAAAGGAGAATAAAAGACGAAGAAAAATAGAAATAAATCGAAATAAAGAGAAAAAAGCGCAGAAAAAAAACTGGAAAAGAGAACAAGGAAGAGAGAGAGCAGGAAAGAAAGAAAAAAACCGAAGAGATACAAGGAACGCTGCCCAGCTAAGCACTCCCTTCAGGCTTGACACCAGTGGGGCGAATCTGCCTTATTTAACATGTATTCATATTTGTCGCACCTCCCTCCTCTCTTTCTCTTCTCCCTTTCCCACACAGAGTAGCATGCTAGCGATTTTTATCACCATATAAATTTTCTTTCTTTCAATAATGGGTTCCACCTCTCCCTCGTATCAAGCACTTCTAATAGCTGTACCCAAACTGCTGCCAACGCGCCTTTTTCCGCCAACTGCGCCACGGGAGAACTTTATGAGTGAAAGTGCCAGGAGGCCGAACATGTGAGAGTGGAGCGCGTGGAAAAAGCGCCCTCCACTCTCTCTGCCAGAAGCCATAAGCCGTAGCCACTGCGAGCTGTACGCGCTATCGTGAGGAAGAACTGTACCCACTCTCTGCGTTCCGCCAGCTCCGCTCGCTGTTCTTCATCCTTTCCTGTGCCAATCGTTCTCTCAGTTACGCTCTGTAGTTCGTTACAAGCTAAGAACAAGTACAAGCTCCAACCACTGAACTGCGGCGTGCCTGCCATTCCTCTGTTCAACAGAGTCCTGCTCGGTGCTTTTCCTTCGAACCGTATGTACAGACTCCAGCATTTTTAACTATATCGCGCGAGCGTCGAGCGCACGCAGTATCAGCGCCTTACAACGGCGATAATCTGCGAGACCGGCAGTAGTAGGCGCAGGCGCACAAAGCAGGACTGTAAGCCGCTGATGTAAAGCGCTCTAAGGCGCTAAAGCACCGTTGTAAGGCGCTGAACGGTGCTTCACGTCACCGGCATGAGCGAATGCGATTGGCTGGGACATCTATGTAAATTCTCTGTGGGTGGGACAGTGACTGCTGTAGATGGAGCTTACATTTATTGCTAGGTTGTCAGGGGAATGTAAGTGCCAACAAACACAGGCCATGGACGGCTTCCCGTTTTTTCCACCGACATAGCCACTGGCGGGAAAGAAGAACCTTGCTGAGTGGCCCGAAGGTTTTCAGCACTCCTCTCCCTGTGCAGCCAAATATTTCAAATAAATATTCGTATAAGCTATACGCAAAATAAAAGAGGTACAATTGAAATATTAAACGCCACCACTTTATATTAAAACTTAAAAAGAGACTTTCCGTACTCTGAGACGATAACACGTTTTCCACTTCGGTCTAAGACTGATAAATGAAGCGACAGGACGCTTTTTCTAAAAGGTTAAAAAGCACCGACCATAGGGACACCTCCGCATTACATGGCCACGGTGTCTAGGAGACGCTCATTCCAACACAAGACGATACAGGCAAAAATTTGAAGGCTATTCTAATCCTTGACTGAGTTGTAAGGTGGTGCCATTCGCACAATCGCGTTCGTGTGCCCTGGTGCGTTACTTGGGTTTACGCCCTGTTCAGTCGCACTGCATAGACGGATCTCAGAGGCCACGGATAAAGAAGAGCATGGTTGAGATCTGTTCCACCAGGGGCCGCAACAATCCCAGCTTTCTCACATGAAAACCGTCTGCTCTCTCAATGAACTCGTTCAAATAAATTCCATTTATTATCCTAACACTTAATTGACCCTTATCTATAGTAAACGTATGATCCGATGTCATATGTGTGCAATATAAATCTGAACTTGAACGAGAACCTTCGACTTCGTTACAGCCTTATTAAGGCGAAAGCCTTAGATGCCTCATCAAACGCGAAATTTGACCGTCGGCGTCGGCGTCCCACGGCGTTGATGACGAGTCATGCAAAAAAGAATCATCACGAGATCTCGCCACCATATGACGTTACGATTACGTCACAGTGCGCTAAAATTTGTGACGCCATCATGACTTCACCTAACGTGCAAAACCACGTTACGTGCAGGAAGCTTTCGAAGGGTGGCGGGACAGCATCAGTACATCGGCTGACAGGAGATAGAAAACTTTCGCCTTCGAGTCGTCTTACGTGAATACAAAAGAGACCCTGTGAGCTTCTTCTTTTTTTTTTTTTAACGAGCCTTTTCAGAATAACCGGAAAGCATGAAGCAATTCCTCGACCGGATGTGCTTGGGAGAGAAACAAAAAAATTGACGGCAGATCCACGAGGTGAATGATGATGAGATTGGGCGAAGCTCCTGGAAGTAATCATCGGTTAAACCGTGAAATTTCTTCCGTTAATTCTCCCGATAAAAATGACGTGAAACGATTGATTAAATGTTTTATCAAACTTTTATTGCTGGTTTCCGTTGTCCTTTCATTATGACCGCTTTGTGGTCGGTGAAATGTAAGCTAAGTGGTTCTTGCACTGGTTGCAGCGGCATCCTTATCCATACGAGCACACACCGACGGCAACGAGCATCGTCAACTACAAACCTGTATCGCGATATGGTTTTGATTATAAAACCATTGCTTTAGAAAACACCTGGCGTCTTTCGTTAAGCAGCTGGCGTCTTTTCGTTTTGCTTTAGAAACATCTGGCGTCTTTTCGTTTTGCTTTTAGAAAACATCTGGCGTCTTTCGTTGGTTTATTTCATCAATCAACGGCGTTTTGAACAAAATTTTTATTGTTTAATCACGCACAGGAGAAATGCCAATGGCTGGCTAATGGGGAATGAGAGACAGAAGAATTCGGCTTTTAGTTAACGCGCACGCTGCGAATTTTTTATTGTTCAACAACGCACAGGAGAAATCTCCCACCGGCACCACCTTGGAGGTCAAAGCGTAAGACTGGTTACGCGCTACGACTACGACTACGACAACGACGAGGGACGAACGGGTGCCGCTTTAAGGAGCTTCGCCCCTAAAATTCGCTCAATGCTGTGTAGAGAAAGCATGGCAGATGATTCAGAGGCTTTGGTACTCTACTAAGGGAACGCTGTACGCAGATGTCCCTATGTAAATCTAAAGACCAACCTGACGTACGGTTAAATTTGCGATCCTATAAACCAGGCATCGCGCCATGTTATCGCCGGAGCACCACCACGTGGCACAAGTTCTGAAAGTTTTTCTATTAATCCCTTGAGCCTCATATAAAGCAGATGAAGGTGTACGTTTTAAAATTTCCGCTAAAAAGTCACCTCTACCGCAGAAATATAAGTTCACATTGTGAGTTGCCCGATTATTGAAAGTAGGGAAGCCGAATTCGCGAATATTTCTTGTCCGTGATTGCTCATTCACACTTGAGATGCGAAGCGTAAACGAAACCGCCAGAGCGGCCGAAAAACAACGTCCACGCGCGTCGAAAACGTTCACATTCGTTCTGCCCCACGTACAATTGCACCACCGCCGCCGCCTTTGCCACTTTGAGAATTTATTCCATTGTCTCCTGAGCATTAAATTTCGTATAGAATTCCAGTTATGCATGTAAAGCACTGCAAAAAGAAACAGTTGGGCACCTTTTCAAACGTTGTTTCGGGAGATACACCAGCAGAACCGACACGAGCAGACACAACGGCAGCGGCGGCGGCGGCGGCGGATTCAGCCATCTGTGCAACAGCGAGACACGTTGGGGCATGCCGACTCGCTGCTGCTGCACCTTCTTCTACTTCCAGTGTTCTCGGCCATCGTAATCTAAACTAGTCTCTCGATGAACGCGTCCTTCTCGACGCCATGAGTAGGCCGTGGGATTTGTCGTGCTGAACGGGTAGTTTGCAATTGCGGCGATGCGGTTCCACCGCCTACGCCTTTGGCGCCAAGTTGAATTTACGGCCGGTTGTTTACATCACGTGGTTCGAGCTAGTGCAGCCAAACCCGTGAAGCGCAAAGGCGATCCTCTGTCGCGTGGCGGAAAAATCGGCCTAGGACCGATTTTTTTCGCGTCGGCTTCGCGGCGTGGTTCTCCTGTCGCTTAGGCGGCGAAGCGAGTGAATTTCCGGTGAGTTTTGCCGCTTTCCCTCCCTTCGAGGCCAAGTGTGAACGCGCCATGAGTGTTTTCTGCCATTGGCCAGAAAAGTTTCGCTAAATATAGGATTCCCTAAAGGTTTTAGCTCGCGGTTGGCTCCACCAAACCTTTGATTTTTAAGGCGAGAGCCTTTATTGTCTCATGCTGACGTCCGTCTGTCCATCCATCCATCCATCCTTCCCTCCGTCCGTGCCCAGATATCTTTGCCCAGTAGTGATACAGACCCACAATGGTTTCGGCTGGTTTCATTTCCGGAAACTTGAACGTCCTGGTAAATTTCGTTCGGCATTCTGACATCGCTGCTCAGCCAAACATAATGGTATTAACAGTAACGATGAAACATTAATTAATAAGATGCCTTAGTGCTTAGTGAAGTTCGTGTGCCCCTTTCTCCGGTGCAAACCGAGAAAGCCGGCTCTGATATGTCGCTGATGAGAGGAGACTTAGACTGGGTAAATGCAGTACGTTTATTCACGATGCGCACTCGGCGCGTTCCGAAATTCGTCTCTCCCAGACCCTCCCCTCGCGTCTGTTAAAAACACTGCTGCACGGGGTCTTCACAAGTTCATGCAAGGTGCTCTCGAGAGAAGGTCACGTTCACACGGTTCGAACGCGGTGCTCGGATGCCTCCAGCCATCGAGATCTGCAACGCCGTAGTCGTCGGGTCATTTAGCGCAGCAGAGTCGCAGTCCGTGGCGAGCACTTCAAGTCGTAAATCGGAGCCCCGAGCTCGTTGTGTAGACGCTCGCTGCCGTCGCTGTCAGAGTCCCCCCGCAATGGCTTGCGCCCACCGCACGGTCGTACGTACGGGGCGCTGACGGAGATGTTCCGGCCAACACCACTGTGCGTTTCCGAAGGCGCGCTTCCAGGAAAACACCGCCGAAGCCAGTCGATGTAGGTGCCGACCCCCGGCATTCGCCCGCAACTCGGTTTTGTTTATACCAGTCGCAGGCGCCGCGTCGCTCCGCCCGACACCTCCGCCGCCACTGTGTTGCATAAACGTCTCGTGATGCAACACACAAATGTCTGACGTGCATATTTGTTGCTTCCTGTATAGGCTGCATAACACAGGTCAATCACGGAGTGTGTGCCAAGTAGGGATGTCCCACTCCACTAAAAGCCCACAGTGCCATGACCAGTATCATTCCTATGCATGCATTCATATCCTACCCCACCGGGTGTGGGCATGCCAGGCGAGACAACGCGTCCGCGTTCACGTTAAGTTTACCCTTTTTGTGCGTGATCGTAACATTAAACCTCTGCAGTGCTAGCGCCCAGCGCATCAGCCGTGCACTCTGAGGGGACGTCAAAGTGAGGAACTTCAGAGGATTATGGTTAGTCACCACCGTGACATTAGCACCAAAAAGCCACGTCTCAAGACGATGTAATGCCCACATAACCGCAGAAACCTCTCGCTCAATCGTGGCCCAACGGGTTTCGTCCGGCGTTAGCTTTTTGCTGAGGAAAGCCACCAGCATTTCCCTGCCCTTTTCATCCATTTGAGCAAGGCATGCTCCCAAAGCTACGTCGGGTGCATCTGTTGTCAAAATGTAGCCTTTGCTTATGTCAGGTGTGTGAAGCGTCGGCACACCTGACAGCGGTCCCTTAACGGCTTCAAAGGCTCTTTGCGCGGCGTCGCTCCACGGTATTAGTTGTGGGACCCGGCTCCCTGTCAAACTGGTTAGCGGTAACACTAACGTATAGTACCCGGGCACGTAGTCGTGGTAAAAATTACACAGCCCGGGAAAGCTACGCAGTTCGCGTTTGTTCTGCGGCCGAGAAATGTTTCGAACTGCCACAACCCTTTTGGGATGGGGTGCGCGTTTACCTGAATCTACAATGTGGCCAAGGTACTTGACTTCCTGCTGTACAAACTTGCATTTTTCAGCATTCGCGGTTAGCCCCACCTCCGGTACGCCCATGCGTGAAAATATCTGCAGCAGAGCTTCGCAAGTTGCCTCAGCGGTTAATGAGCACACGACCTCGGGCCACCTGGTACAGAGGTCCACCACACACAATGCATACCTGTGCCCCCTCGAAGAGGGCGGGTCAGTGGGGCCTATACAGTCAATATTAATTATCGGAAATGGGGTGCTTGGCCTCGTGATCGGAGTTATCGGTACCGTGTCGTGTGTTCTCACACGTGCTTTAATCTGGCACTCGTGACAGCTTTGGCAGTACCGCTTGACATCACCTGACACTGTGGGCCAAAAGAAAGCGGTCTTAATCCGCTGTAGCGTCTTCTTTTCGCCAAGGTGACCCGCCCAACCCGAATCATGAGGCCAAACGCAGTACATCCGCCCGTTTTTGCTGTGGCAGCCCCAGTTGATTGCATGACCTACCAGCCACGTTCTCTTTATGGTACAGCAACCCATCGATTACAATCATTCCGTGAGTGCGCGCCGGTGCCTGTTCTAACGCTTCTTTAAGGCTGGCGTCAGCCGCCTGGCTCAGCCCAAAACGCTCACGTTCGCCGACATCCGCATCGCACTCCGGAGGATCTGTTTGCTGCGCCTCATCGTTGACGCTTACAGCTTCAACTTGTGTGGTAACTGGCATTAGTCCATCATGCTCCTTAGCCTTCGGCTGTACCTTCTCCTCGACGGGGCGTTCGTGAACAGCGGCAGTTTGTTCCAATAGCTGCTCGTACGTATCTGGGGTTATGAGCGCGTCTACCCCACTCGCAAGTTTGTCAGTGACAGCGCACAGTATCCCAATATCGCTTTCCTCGCGACCAATATATCCGGGTTTCCCAAGCATTCTCAGTGGAACATAGGCTAACTCAGCCACGGCCTGCTCACCAAATGCACCCGTCAATTTTAGGTTGGTTCCCGTCGGTTGATATCCCAGCACTACAGCCTTTCTGATGACGCTTATCTCGGCACCGGAATCGATGCTGCCTTGAAACAGTGATTGGCCGCACGCGAGGTCAATTGTCTCGATAGAGTGAAAGATTGGCGCTTTCACAGCATTTTCCTGAGCAATCACCTCCACACCGACTGCTCTATCACTGTCCGGGTTTTCCTTCCGCACCAAATTTGCTTTAGCTTCCCGCGCCGTCGGGCAGTCTCGTGCAAAATGCTCCAAAGAATTACACACAAAGCAACCTCTGTTCTTCTTTTCGGTTTTGTTTGCGCCTGCTGAAAACCTGCGTGCATCAGGGAGCGATTTTGGCTTTCCCTCTCCCGTTATCTCGCCTGAGTTAGCCAACCCTCTCTTACTCTCTTCGAAGCTTTCTGCCAATTCGGCGACCTCTAGAGGAAGCATTATCTTGCTCGGGGTTTCGTTTTGAATAATGAATGAACGGGCTTCCGCACCCACAGTATCGCGAAGCCTGTCTGTTACTATTAAATTTCTGAACTGTTCGACGCTACTAACTTTGTAGCCATTAAGGTAATAAATTAGGTAATTTTCAAGCCTCACTGCAAATTGTGGCCATGTCTCATCCCTTCGTTTTTTCGATTGAGTAAAGAGGCGGCGATACTCAGCGGAAGACAGTCGGAGACCTTTGAGCACGGTTTCTTTAAGGATATTATAATCCTTCCTTTCATCTGCACTGAGTCGAACGAGCAAGCCCCCTGGCTCTCTCGTTTAGCCGAGGCAACATGAGCCCCGCTCTCCACTCACGTGGCACATCATAGCAATCAAATGTGGCCTCGACGTCGTCGAACCACGATGGAACGAGTGAGTACCGAGCAGGCATGGGCACCAACACGTCCTTCAAAAGGGTCGTGTACCTAAGCCTCCTGTCCTCACTCCGAGCTCTCTCTGCGCTCTCAGCATTTGCGGCGGCATTGGCACTGTTGCTTCTAAGCCGTTCCATTGATAATTCCATTTCCGTAATGCGTAGCTGCATTTGTAACATTGCCAGCTGGTCAGAGCCTGACCCCCCTGAAGGCTCTCCTGGGACCCTAGTCATCTCGGCGTTCAAGCCCACATCCGTCAGCCCCCCACTCTGGTCGGGTTCCATTTCGCTAACCCCCGCCACTACGCAAGTTATACCCACTGGTCATAACAAGCTGCGAGCCAATAGAGAAATGAGACACCCACCTGCGCACCTCGCGCTTCCAGCAGTAGCGGCTACGGCCTCTTCAGCTCACGCCCCAGATGAGTCCGTCACCACGGAGTCAGCCCGTGTCTGCTCTTCCACCAGGATGGATGTTTTCCCCAGTCTTCTCAGCAGGACATCCTGTCGACTGCGCCAGTGAAGTTCGTGTGCCCCTTTCTCCGGTGCAAACCGAGAAAGCCGGCTCTGATATGTCGCTGATGAGAGGAGACTTAGACTGGATAAATGCAGTACGTTTATTCACGATGCGCACTCGGCGCGTTCCGAAATTCGTCTCTCCCAGACCCTCCCCTCGCGTCTGTTAAAAACACTGCTGCACGGGGTCTTCACAAGTTCATGCAAGGTGCTCTCGAGAGAAGGTCACGTTCACACGGTTCGAACGCGGTGCTCGGATGCCTCCAGCCATCGAGATCTGCAACGCCGTAGTCGTCGGGTCATTTAGCGCAGCAGAGTCGCAGTCCGTGGCGAGCACTTCAAGTCGTAAATCGGAGCCCCGAGCTCGTTGTGTAGACGCTCGCTGCCGTCGCTGTCAGAGTCCCCCCGCAATGGCTTGCGCCCACCGCACGGTCGTACGTACGGGGCGCTGACGGAGATGTTCCGGCCAACACCACTGTGCGTTTCCGAAGGCGCGCTTCCAGGAAAACACCGCCGAAGCCAGTCGATGTAGGTGCCGACCCCCGGCATTCGCCCGCAACTCGGTTTTGTTTATACCAGTCGCAGGCGCCGCGTCGCTCCGCCCGACAGCTTATATTCGCCGACAAACAGTGCTGGCGGTTTGAGCGGAAACCAGTTAGCGCTTCTGTCTTTCACAGGAGAAGGGCAGGCGCGTCGGCAAGCGATTCCACGGCAATCGGTTCGGAGAAGCGCCCCAAGAATGTGGATTCTCCCCGATGCCAAGTGCTATACCGAACGCTATACATGCACAAAAAAAAAACACAAAAAAAAACACATGACATGGCCAGTCAAATGGCCACAGTCTTTCGCCGAACACACTTTGCATTTCACAAAGTGTACTTCAATTTTTTGCATTCATTGCGGAGTTTGCTTTCCTTCGGTATCGACCACAGTGAAAGACAAAAAAAAATCGGGTCTCGACTACCGGGGTGGGGGGGATGGTTCACTGCGGTCTGACTAGGCCCCTCCGAACGGAGAACACTGCGCATGCGTATGGATACAATGGCCCGCTAACCTGGTTTTCCATAAAAGCCCTGTGCGTAGACCGGAATATTAGACAAGCTAAAAACATCTGCTAATAGCGGAGGCTACTCGCCAGACTTTACCAGCATATGCTAAAGAAAAAGTTGTTCATGCAGCGAGCGGAAGTAGCTCGATAGATGTGCGGTGAGAGACCCAGTACATGTAAGCCTACCCGAGAACGGCTGAACGCCTCGAAGGGGCACAGCAACAAGCAGTTCGGGGTCCCGCCAAGCCCAACTGCAAATACGAAACAGCAGAAAACGAGTAAAAAAAATACAGAAAAACCGACGGTAGGCAATGGCTGCGAGTGCGCTACCACGGAAAAGGTTTCGAGAGAACCAAATGGAAAAGGAAGCAGGGGTTTGGCAGGAAAGCGGGGATATGTTTTCGGTTTCCGGAAGGAGTACAGGATATGTGATCGTGTTTTGCCTCGCAGAAAAGCTCCTTCGCTTCCCAATCACACCCTCATGACCAAGTTGGCCCGTATATTGTTTGTCTTTTCATGGTTTCTGTTGTTTGGTGATGTGATTCGGTTTCTTAGGCTTCAGCGTTGGGTGGCACCTGCAAAGCATTCTATCTTTCCAAGACTTCCCCTGATCCTGAATCTTTTGTTGACTTGGAGTCGTGCGACAGCGATAAGGAATATAACCAGAGCATATCACGCATGTTCTTTTTTTTCTTCTGAGAAGTATTAACGAAAATAAAAAAATCGCTTCTTTGGACATTTTTGTATAAAGTTTGAGAAGGGGCTTTAAAAAGCCGTGGATATGTTTAGACTTGACCTGTGTAGTGAACGTATCGTTAAGAACATGAACCGCGAGAAAGATGGCCGAGAAGAGCCTAGCCTTCGAGAATTAAATTTTTGGTGAAATATATGACCATGATGTGTGTTACCTCTATGATCCTTTGCCTAGCTTGTTCTTGGTACGTTAACTAAAATATATTTATCAAGACAAAGACCTATCGAAACCTTAGCTTACCAATTAAGGTTCACCTCTAAACAGCAAGGCCGGTATTGACAAAAAAAAAAAGCGTCGTATATGCCTGAATAGTTCGTGAAAAAAATTTAGCCAGTCTTGATGCCGGATAATATATGTTCAGCGAAGACGGATTGTCATTGAAAGATCATGCAGTTAAGATCGAAATTTTTTTTTTTAATTGAGCCCTAGTTGTATTGCGCTTTATGCCGACCTACATATCTGCATCGGGTGTTTCCCACTTCCTTAAATTTAGCCCAGAAAATTCTACTAAAAATCTCGCAGCGCACACTGCACAACTCGACCTGTGCGGACGCATTACCTGACTCGGTCGTCGCTTACAAGGCAAAAACGGATAATTTTTAATCGAAGATGACTTCATAGGCAAAATGTGCTTATCGTTAACCCGCTTTGAATGTTAAAAAAAAAAAGCAAGATACTGGCTCCGCCGTTCTGTTCCCGGAAGCCAATTGAAGCTGCCAGCCTCGCAGGAGCTGATTAAAAACAGGCCATTTCGAGCGCGATGGAGTGGATCCACTTTATACCTATATTTTTTTCTTCTTAGGATTTGTGTTCCATGAGGTATGAGCGCGCATTTAGTTTTTTGGACGGGCACGACTCCAGCTTTTAGATGTGAAGCATCTTATGACGAAGCTTAATCCGGTGGTGGTGGTGTGCCGCGTGCCCAGCCTTACTGCGCATGCGCAAACCCTTTAAAAAAATTAAAATAAAAAACCTCCTCTCCCCCCTCTCTCTCCTCTAGGCATCCCTCCCCGCGGCAACCACACCCTCACTGCGCATGCATGTCCCCTCCTTTCTCCCCTCTTACACTCCCCCCCTGTCTCCTCTAGGCATCCCTGCCCGCGGCGTCTACACTCCCAATGCGCATGCGCGTCCCCCCTCTCTCTCCTCTCGTACGCTCCCCCCCCCTCTCTCCTCTACACATCCCTGCCCACGGCGATCACACTCCCCACTGCGCATGCGTGTCACCCCCTCTCTCTCCTCTCCTACGCTCCCCCTCTCTCTCGCCTCGCGATGCCGACGCAGGCAGCGTCTGCTAGCGAGTTTCTTGGTTGAAAAAACCGACTGCTCGCGCTGCACAACCGTTCACTGGCCACCCCGTATATATGGCAATGGATCTTGACCTCCAAGGTGGTGCCGGTGGGAGATTTCTCCTCTGCGTTGTTGAACAATAAAAATTCTCAGCTTGCGCGTTAACTAAAAGCGGAGTGCGGATCTCTGTGTCCAGTCGGAGTCTTCTGTCTCTCATTGCCCATTAGCAGCGATTGGCATGTTCCAGTAGGAAACACTGCTCCATCACTGCCTGCTTTGCGCCTCCCCAGTTTTCTCTCCTGCGCAACGCTGCGATGAGCGCCAGCGTCAACGCCGCCGCCAGTGTAAGCATTAGCGCCCGCTGCTCACGGCCGCGGCGGGCGCGCTTTCATTGGAGGCGAAAATGGTTGTGGCCCGTGTACTTCAATTTAGGTGCACGTTAAGGAACACTAGGTGGTCGAAATTTCCGGAGCCCTCTACTACGGCGTCTCTCATAATCATATCTTGGTTTTGGAATGTTAAACCCCGACAATTATTATTATTAATTTTTGTGGCCCATACGCGCGAGGACTATTCGCGTGCAGAGGACGGACGAATTTCGTTTATGCCTATCCATCTACAACTTCGCTGCAGAAGTTTATTTTCCTGTTGATAACGTCCCCTTTTCCAAAAATGAAATAGAAAAGGAGAGAAAAGCCAAAGTATTCCTTAGCGATGTTAAAGCTCTCAAGTGACATTCGTATTAGCGTATTCCCTCCCAGTGCTTAATGAGGCGCCTAATGAGAGGGAAAACAATTAACTCAAATTCTTCACACAGCTGTCCTCACCTGAAGGCAACTTGGAGTTTGCTTGCGTTAATATACTGTGCGCGAAAAAAAAAAAACACCGGTTAATTGGCATGCAAAAAGGAATAACTATAACTGGCTGCTCACATTAGCATGCTGCACTTTGAGTTTGTCAGACACCGTAATCACCTCAGTAATCTTCTCACGATACGCAGGAGAAGACTCAAGGCACATGAGGTAGGTACTGGCGAAGCGCAAGAATGAATAAATCAAAGTTGTCGTAACCATTCCGAAGTAAGGTGTTCCGCTTCTAATTACGTGTCTTCAGCGGAGCAAATCGGTTCTCTGGAACATTCGAATTAAGACCAGCGTTGCATGTCACCCAATGGTGGATTCATGACGTTGTTACGTTATCACGACGGTTGTTGAGGGCGTCTTTTTAATGAATAAATTAACGGACAGCCAGGCATTATAGTAGCGACAGGCGCGTCGACGCAGCAATAAAGCGAGAGAAGCTGTACTCATTAAGGTGTCCTAATTACCATCATATGTATGCGCCAATCAAAGATGAAATTGCGGCCAAACTGCCAGTCGTCAGTTCTCTGTCGAAACTCGGCTCACAGGCACGGACATTCGCGGCATTCTTGACGAAGCTAGGACAAATCTCGCGCGGAATTCCAGTCATGTATGCGCCTCGCTTCAAGCGATTGCTTAATTTCTTCATTCAGGCATCTTTTTTCTTTTTTTTTTCATCACTAAAATGTGTTACGTCACGCACTGCGCTTCTGACAATTTAACGCC
>JALIZH010011692.1:0-26509 GCA_030522465.1 Rhipicephalus appendiculatus | reverse complement strand
AGCATTCTCGCACGCAGCACTTGGTAGTACCCCCTCTCCACAGGCGTGCGCAGGGTTCCCTTTCAGGGGGGGGGGGGGGGGGCGACGGCTCGTCTCAGCGCCCCCCCTTCCCTATTAAGCCAATGTATGGGGTAGACTTTGTCCCCCCCCCCTGTTAGGTGACTTGGGGGGGGGGGGCACCCCCTGCCCCCCTCGTGCGCACGCATATGCCCCTCTCCACTAAACATGTGCCTGGTATTGTACTTTCTGTGGATTTGGCTGGCTTTGAATGTCGTCTAACGATCGTAAGAAGGGAAGCATTAGCGCTCTTTTTTCTTTTTTTTGTTAGACACAACATTAATTAGAACTAACAGACCAGAAAGCCAAAGAAAGTCTAGGGGATGCCGTTTGTAGAAATTTGGATGCAAAAAGTGAAGTTCACATTTACACATTTACATAAAATATTACCAGAAATGACATCCCCTATACTTTCCTTGGCTTTCTTGCCTGTTAGTTCTAATTAATGGTGTGTCTAACGATCGTGCAAGCACAAGGCTTGCCTATATTAACGGGCGTTAAGACTCTGCGCAGAGGCGACCCATATTGTGCCGTACGCATTGGTTTTTTAATCGTGGCTAGGTTCAAGTGGTACACGGCGGCCAAACACGTGCATGAAAGCTGTGAGCCCTGCGATCCACAAGGTATCTATATTTTTTTGTTGTTGCTTTTTATTCTTCTTATAGGCGTTTCATTCTTACCCCGAATGCACATCCGGCTAAGGTGAACGGCGGCTCGTCGCATTATCGCACTGCCGATGGAAAAAACTTCCTGTCCAAATTATCGCGTCGTGCTCCATAATAAAGCTTGGGCCACTTCAGACCGCCGTCGCCTCGGAGCCGAGATCGCAAGTACGCGTCTGTCTCCAGCTCCAAGCAGTGGGTTGGCATTTCTCGACGTTGTGTAACGCACGACGTGATTGTGGCGGAAATTATCGTATGAGAGTTTTCCAAGCACGTTGTCCCGGCCGTCCCCTACACAATGTGCTCATAGCGGTCACTATAGCGTTGCTGCCTTTTGTGTGCAAGCTGAACCACAGTCTCGAGTCACAGTTTTCTCTCAGTCTCGAGTCACACTTTCATAGGATATCCCATGCACTACACACACGCGCATCCAGAACGAGCGCAGTTGTCGTTACGCAATAAGAAACTGAAATAGTATGCCAAGTGCACACCCAAGGTCAAAAGAATAAACTGTTCATCACAATCTATTGCGTTTAATCTAATTGCGTTCGCTGTTTACAGCTCTGCAGTATCTCGACTGACCGTGGAGCTTGCAAGTAAGCTTTGCTACATCAGGAAAGTTCGTTTATTATGCCAATATATTTGCGAAAGCCGCAATAAATCAGGTATACAATTAAGAAACGCGAAAGTAGTCGCTGGAGATCGCCTTTTCTCGCAGTTACCATCGCCGTCATCGAAATATTAAGCGTTTCACATTATCTAGAATATCTGTGAGGATCTGTGTATATAGAGATGTGTGTGTAAGTGTGACACACAATAACACGTGCCGTCTCTCTCTCGCACTCACACACACACGCGTGCGCGCGTACACAAACGCGAACACACACACACACACACACACACACACACACACACACACACACACACACACACACACACACACACACACACACACACACACACACACACACACACACACATACATACATACACACACATACATACATACATACATACATACGTACATACATACATACATACATACATACATACATACATACATACATACATACATACATACATACATACATACATACATACATACATACATACATACATACATACATACATACACACACGCGCACACACACACACAAACACACACACAACACACGCGCGCGCGTGCGCATGCACGTCTTGTGATGATCAATTGTAATGAGCTGGCCGGTTAAGTAAAAACCGTTGGTGATTTTAACAAATGAAAGAAATAGTAATCAAACTAATAACACACGTGCGTATAGAGTAAAGAAGCTGACAACTCAAAAGATTGAGCATGGCGATAACCTCGTCTATGGCCGCTTCATTTATACATCATACATGCCTATTTTGTTAATATTTCAGTACTAATAAAAAGTTGATGAATTCTTCACGCGGAATGTTTCCTTCAACCGCTTATATGTGCCTAAGCACACGCAAAAAAAGAGAGAATGGCCCAGAAAATAGCGATATCCTGCTCGCGACCGTCGTCGCCATACACATTTCACGGTACACTGAGCCATGTGACGCCACAAATTAAGCCTCTGAATGGTGAAAAACAAAGGCCGGGTCTTTCGCTTGCCAAGTACGCGCTCTTAGAAGAAAAAATTCGGCAGATACCTCGTACCTTGGGAATCGATGTTATGCGAAGCATGCGGAGGGAAGGTGACTGTGTTGTAATTTTTTATTGAGCGAAACGTTACGAAATTAAGCTAAAGATATGTACAAATGTTGTACGCACAGACATATCTTGAACAGTCGTATATGTTTTATATAACCAGTTGTTTACAGTTGCGTAATGATGCCAACAGCAACATGGGTATTAGCAACACCAGAAGCGGTAAGCTGATACGTAGCACTTATGCTCGAGAGGATGGTACCCTGGACACTGCTACATAAATCAACTTCAGTGCATGGTGCCTCACTACAATTGACGTTAACCCGACGGGACGGCTGTATCATAGAAGTACATATGAAATGTTTATAAAATTGGATAGTCAAGAACACCAGATGGTCGAAATTTCCGTAGCCCTCCACTACGGCGTCCTTCATAAGCATATCGTGGTTTTGGGACGTTAAACCCCATATTATTATTATTAAAATTGGATAGCCAGCACTGCAACCACAATTGACGTTTCACGAACATTACGGTCTACTTTGAAAAGCAGTTCCGAGACCTGGCGTGGCTCTGTGCTAGAATACTTGATACGCAGAATGCTGGGGTTCGATTCCTGCTGGGACCCTGACATTTATTCTTTGCATTCGTCGGGTCAACGCTGCCGATGTCAGCTTTTTCTTAACGCTATCGCGTTAAAATTACCAATGTCTGTTCTCGCCGTTCCTGGGTAGATATAAACTGTCACTCACCTGTGGCACATATCCGCATACCTGTGACACATACCCGCCCGTGGTATACGGGTATGTGCCACACCTGTCCGGCGGAAAGTGTTTGACGACGTACGCGACGGGATTGTCACATTATTCATGTCATGACCAGCGAGTCATATTCGTCAAACCATTTTACCCTCCCGTACCTACTAATTTCGGTTTACTTCAAGTTAAGGGGGTGATCACGAGAGCACCTAGACGTGAACGGCTAGATAGATAGATAGATAGATAGATAGATAGATAGATAGATAGATAGATAGATAGATAGATAGATAGATAGATAGATAGATAGATAGATAGATAGATAGATAGATAGATAGATAGATAGATAGATAGATAGATAGATAGGCTAAAATGCCTGCAGTACGCGAAGAAATGCTTCGCATTTAAAGAAAGAAGGTGGGGGTAGCCAGATCGTGCGTTACGGGAAAGGTTACTTCAGCACACCAGGCCACCTGACTTGCAGCGGTGGATATTCGCCCCGAGATCGGGCTACAGGCGGCAGCACCGTCACCGCGCTAGTGTGGATAGGCGGCCGGCGGTGCACATACAAATGTACGCAGCGGCGCTTTTTTGTGGGTGGTGTGAGCCGATTGTCGGCAAATAAAATGCGCTGACGGCAGCCTTCTCGTAATATATATGTCATCCATTGCCGAATGAATGCATGAAGCTCGCCGAACGTTATTATTACTTTTGAGAGAAATGCAATCTGCCATTGAAAGGGAATGTATGCGCTTGGCGACTGTCCGCGTTTTCGCACTATGGCACGTTTCTTGTATTTTTCTTTGTAAGTGTTGAGCTTGAGTCCCGCCTATTTCGCACTGCCGTAGTACGACTTAATTAATTCTTTGCTTCATGCATGCTGGTCTTGCACTAAAAAAACGAGAAAGAAAGAAATCATATATTTTTGGGCGATGAGCTGAAATAACCGCGAAAACGCAGCCGAATTTTTTATTCATTCAATTCTCCGTGAAATGGACGTAGGACAGTTGATAAGCTTATTCAGGAAAGCTGCGTGGCTGGCAGCGCTTACTTCGCACTGCTGAAGTGCAGAGCTTAATTCATTCTTTGCTTCATGCATTCTGGTCTTGCACTAAAAAAACGAAAGAAAGAAATCCCATATTTTTGGGCGATGAGCTGAAATAACCGCGAAAACGCATCCACATGTTTTATTATTCAATTCTCCACGAAATGGACGTAGGACAGTTGACAAGCTTATTCAAGAAAGCTACGTGGCTGGCAGCGCTTAGCGCGTTTGTTCTTACTGCAATAACAGCGTAAAAAGGTAACAGTTCAGCACGCAGCTTGCTTCGATTGATTATCTGCATGTCAGACGTAACAAAGGTTCGGTTATTTGATGGGACAAAAGCTTTTCTTTTTTTTTTTTTTTTCAAGCGAGTAATGTCCGATCTTTCCGTCAGTCTATGACGCCACAAAAGCGCTCAACACATTGTAAAAAAAGACGTTTTGCGTGAAATTATACGACATAAGTGTGAGGCATGCCGTCTGGATCAATTTGGACCATCTGGATTCTTGAAAGCGAACCCAAATCTAAACACACGGGCGTGTCAGTATAAATTTCGCCCAATATCAAAATTTCGCTCGGTGACTCAAGTTTAATCACATCCGTGTCATTCCATTTTCTGTTGTTTTTAAGGGACAATTCAGGTACGGAAGTGTCAGAATTTACTAGACAGAAATATTTCGCTGTAGTGGGACCAGGACTGTACACTAAAAGGTTATCTATCTCAAGCACAATTAAAGCTCGTCGCATAACCGATAAGCAACAGCGCCGCAGTTAGACGCCTAACAATAATGCAAAACTTCATTTACCACAGAGTCGCTAAAACGCTGCTTTCATGCAATATTTAATACTCCTCATGTTTGGGACGACGCCAAGTGCACTTTACGATGCGCTTCAACTAAAAGCGGCACCTACACCGAAATGATCCTGGCGAACGAGGATACACAACACTCTCGGCAAGTGCACAAACTGATCTTATTGCAGTGCATATACAGCCGAGCAAGGCCAAATGCGTCTGTAGATCGTGCTAGGCAAACGTACAAGAAGTTAAACTTGCGCTAACAGAGGGGGGACAAACCGCCCTTTGAGGATGAGCACGGGGTACGCGCACATGGTAGCCTTATGTGGCTAGCAGACGACGCGAGGAGCAATCCACACTAGGCGCGCTTCAGCCGCTGGCCACCAGGCGGCGACTCCGCTCGATCTCGGGGCGAATACGGTCCGAACCATAGGTCCCTCCAGGACTTCATGGAGGAAACGCAGCTACACAGTTTTGTGTAATTTGTATTGATGCCGTAGGGCAAACTCACGCAATAAAAAAAAATATAACCAAATGGAAATAAAGAGAAACGGTTTTAAGTGCTTCATGTGTCGCTGATTACGTTTCCACAAAGCACCGAGAAAGTGACTACGTTTACGTCACCCTCTATTGAAATCTCGAATCGAACAGCGGAGGGAGTTTTCAAAAGAATAAGAAGGGAAGGGGAATTGACAACCTGAAGTAATACAAATGCAAATGAAGTTAGAGGAGCTATAAAGTAACACTATATTCGCGTCAGTCGTCGCTGACGGAATAGCAACTATTTGCAATTGCGCATAGTTTTCTAATTGTGCTGCCCATTGCTCTTTTTTTTCTTCTTTGAGGCATGTCGCCACCTTTTTGGAAATCTTTTTAGATTTTGATCCTAAACAGATTGTTTTGTATTTGCCTTAAGAAGGGCTGTTGAAAAATACACTTTAAGTATGTTAGACAAGAAAAGTGCAACTAATCACAATTTAATTACGAAAATTACCCAAAATATATCCATCACGCGAAGAGTGAAAAGTACTGATCCTGTGATACAAAACAAAAATGGCTCGGCAGAAATGTAGCTGCACATTAAGGCTGTGCAATGAACTAGAATCTTTGCTCTGTCGTCAATATTACGCGTACTATGGCCGAAAAACCCAAAGTTGTGTAGTTTCAGATGGTTGCATTTTAGTCAAAACCTTATAACATCAAGAGTTATCGGTGGTTTTTCAATTATGCTTAGTTCATTGCATAGATTAATGTTCCGGAAAGAAGCACGGGAAGTTTTATCGAAAAATATTGGATCATTCAAAAGTTATGACTTTTTGCGCAGTAAAAAACGACTAAAAATGAAGTTTTGAGAAAAACAAGAAAGGAGTTTTCCAAACGTGTTATATACATCATTGGAAAGCTTTGGGACGCTAAAAAGCGCCAGACTCATAGCTAGGACCTTCCTTGGCTGCCACGAGTTCACCGTTACGTGGTTTAGCCGCTCCTAGTTTTTTTTAAGCTTCTTTTTTGTCAGCCGTTGACTGGCGGCTGGCGTTCTTCAAGCCAGTTCGGTTCCTTCTGAGACAAGCTACCGGGCTGCATTAGCTAGGATTGACACCAGCCTGCCTCTAGATACGCATTGTGCCACTATTTCCATTGCCGAATTGACATATACAATCTTACAGTCCAAACTAAAAAAATTCTCGGGCCCGTATGGACATCTTTAGGGACACGCTGCCACAGCCTCCCATTGATGCATTCATTCACGTTTTGAGTTTTCCCGCAGACATATTTCCTCAAAATATATCGTCAAAACAGAGCTCTGCATACACAGCCTTCTCTTTGTTCGGTATCTGTTTGTAAAAACCTCCCCTGTGCTTCTATTGTGCTGTGCCCAGAGCTGTGACTCGGTTGCAGGCTCACCAACTTTTCACACTTGGCGTTTCTGCCTTTGTTTCACTCGTAACTTAGCCATATCTTGTTATATTCTGTAAGACAACAATCTGGAACACTGAATTGACGAAGAAATAGCTTTCACAGTGGTAGTACAGCACATCAGTGCAGTGTAAACACGGTGTCACTTCGTGTGTCTCCACAAGGCAATTAGCGCAATTTGAATAAAAATTGGCCGTGATTACCACAGCTCAATCGTATTACGTTTTAGCATACTTCACCACCAACTTATCTAAATGTATCCTGCGAACTTTTACTGATTAAAATCTAGGTTTTGTTTTCAGAAAATATCAGTTTCGGTTTCAGGGAGGTCTACTGGTAGTTGTAAAAACCAACACAACTCTCGAACAGAACCAGATAGAGATGTAATTTTCACTGCAGAACAATTCTGAATGTCTGTAGATTCTTAAAATAATAAAAAGTGAAGTTCGCCTTTTTTGAAAAAAAAAACGTCATTTTCAAGGGTGGCGACATACCAGGGGATGCCACCTCAGGCCTGCTCCCAGACCAACCAGGGTGATACAGAATCCTGAGCATAGGCGTGTTTTCGGTTATCCGAAAAGACCCTATTGACGCTCGCCGGTAAAATTTTTGACAATTCGGATTTATCCGATACGCTGCGATTTTAAAAGGGCATTTTAGACGTTCAAAGGGCATTTTCAAAGCTGAGAATCATCAATCGCAAGGAGCGCACCTCCATCAGCGGCAGCAACCTCGTAATGTATTCTTGCGTCTATTGCAACAAGCTTTAAGGTTGTAATAAAAATTTACGTTTTGTATTCAAGTATTTGCGCTTGTATGTACATGTGTTTGTGCGTTCAAACCTTCCAGACATATAAAATACACTTAGTGTGCTCACTTGTTTCCGTGTTCACATATAATTTCATCTAAGATTTCGGACTATTGAGAATAATAATACTAATAATAGGTCCTTTATTTTTCATCAGGAAAATGAGGGAGGCTGGTAGAGAAAGCTGAGAAGCAACTTGACTAGCTCCTGCTACCCCCCCCCCCCCCCCCAAACAAAAAAAATAAATAAAAAAGTTCACTATGGCGAGTGTACGGCAGTGCACATCAACAGCCCGTTTCAACAGGGTAAATGAACAGGAAGTGAGAAAAAATGAAAGGATGGAAAAACAGGATTATCAGCAACAATTCAAAGCATTTTCATTAGAAATAAATTTAATAATAAGACATTGCAACTACTTATAATGCAAAATTAAACATTGAATTTCGGAGAATTGGAAATTTCCGAGAATTAAACTCCGTTTTCCTCCACCGCACCGGAAAATCAGTTGCCGCCCACTCCGGCAAGCGATAATGAAGCGGTCTAGGCATCTGTTCAAGATTTTTTTTGTTTTTTTTTTGTTTTCTGTGATTAAAATAAAAATGTACTCGGAGTAGTCATTGCCTTTTGCTGGCCTGTGCGTGCGCGCGCGCCTGTGTGCGTGTGTGTGTGTTTGTGTGTGCGTGTGTGTGTGCGTGCGTGCGTGTGTATGTGTGTGTGTGTGTGGCACACACACACACACATAGGCGTGCGCACGAGGGGGGGGCAGAGGGCGCAACCACCCCCCTAGTCACCTAAGAAGGGGGGGGGGGGCGCGAAGTCTGCCCCATACATTGACTTAATAGGGAAGGGGGGGCGCTACGACGAGCCTTCGCCCCCGCCCCCCTGCAGGGGAACCCTGCGCACGCCTATGCACACACACACACACACACACACACACACACACACACACACACACACACACACACACACACACACACACACACACACACACACACACACACACACACACACACACACACACGCACACACACACACACACACACACACAAACACACAAATCTACGAAAAGTGCAAGAACTCCAAGAACAACTTAATTACCACTTAATAAGGACTTATATTAAAATACAAAGCATGGCAAACATTTTCAGCCGTTTTCACCGTTGTTTTTCGAACATTTCTTGTGCCATTATAAATCGGCAGGCATCGTTCTGGTTCGCTGAAACTTGAGCAACGGGATCGTATTTTCACTATGCTTGTTGCTTCAGTCTCACAATGTTCCGGTGTTTTGCCGTTTGTTTCTGCAGCTGCGACTAAAGTGTCATGATCACTCTTTTCTGTTTCGTAGTTATTCGTATCTCCCATTTCCGTAGCTACGGAACGCAGGCCGCGTCCTTGAATTACTCCTGCGTCAACGCTAAACCACAACCCATATGGCTCACATGTTTACAGATATTGAGGTCCCTGTTGGCGACGTTTATAATACATAGCTGCATCATTCTGCAGTCCAATACACCTGCTCGACCACGATCGTATAAGCACACAACGTGAACTATGTCAAATGAGTCTGAATAAGCTTAAGGACAACCTTCAATGCGAGCAGGAGAAAGTAGAGGCACAACAAAAACTTCATAATTAGCTTAAAAACACGCTCCGTCGCTGCCCAGGTAGCTCGCTTTCTTTTTCGACATACCAAGTGGTTCACGATCTCTCATACAGCTTGCTAAACGCGGCGTAATCTCAGATGAGGCTGTCCGCTCATGTTGTAAGAGAAACAACCAGCTGTCGAGCTGAAAAGTTCATGTGTGCTCCGAACGCTGATCTTACGGTTATCGCTCAACTCGAAAACAGTGCTACATGCAGTTTTGCTATGCTTATGAGCTATAAATGATACTAAACATGCAACTGATCAACAGTGACTCGTTACAGTGGTCTAGCGGTTATGGGCCTAGACTGCTCACCCGAAAGTCGCTGGATCGAATTCCGGGCGCGGCTTGAGGCCCGTGCACTGAGATTTATTAAAGCACACCAGGTGTTCGAAATTTCCGGAGCCCTCCACTACGGCGTCTCTCATAATAAAATGATAATTTTCGGACGTTAAACCCCAAAAATCATTATTATTGATCCGCAGTGGTTAGAAAAAGTGATGCCTCAAGCTGGCAGCCGACGTTTCGACTAGGCGACTCGCCATCCCAAGGGCCGCAAGTCCGTATAGCATACCATCCTTGACATAGGTGTGCGCAGGGTTCCCCGTCAGGGGGGGGGGGCGAAGGTTCGTCGCAGCGCCTCCCTTCCCTATTAAGTCAATGTATGGGGCAGACTTTGCGCCCCCCCCCCCCTTCTTAGGTGACTAGGGGGGGGGGGGCGCCCCCTCTGCCCTCCTCTGCCCCCCCCTCGTGCGCACGCCTATGATTCTTGAGATGATATGTTACGGAGATAATGATAAGTTGTGGCATTGATAAAATATCGTCCGCATAAGTTCGTCCACGATATAAACATGGTTGGTACTACCCTTTGTGATAAGTTCTTTTTTTATTATTATTATTAAACGTGGTTAAGGAGAGCTTGGTGCCTAGACACGGCTCCTGCTTGTCCTCTTCCTTACATAGTAATTTGCGTCACGAAGTCATCAATAACAATAAAGTATTGCAAAATTCACGCAAGAAAAATGTCCATTTATAAAAGAAATGTTCACTCGTCGTAAACAATGTCTACGCGTCAACAGCAATGTTCACACACAAGAAACACCAAGAAACGTTCGCGCTTTGCAGAATAGTTCATCTTACAGTCCTTTATAGAAGGCGATCGCACAACAGTCACTGAGCCCTTGCCCGCACTTTAAACACGTACAGTTGTCATGAAACATGAGAAACAACGAAGTATCTCAACAGGGGCGTAGCCAGAAATTTTTTTCGGGAGGGGTTCAACCATACTTTATGTATGTTCGTGCGTGCGTTTGTATGTGTGCGTATATATATGTACGCAAGAAAAATCGAAAAATTTCGGGGGGGGGGGGATTTGAATCGCCCCCCCCCCCCCCAACCCCTCCTTGGCTACGCCACTGTATCTCAATGCGAACAATAATTGTTAATGTGAATCAGTATCTTTCTGCTACTCCTGACTCTTCCAAAAACGGCACTAGTGCACTTGCAGCGATGTTTTGAAGAGTTTCTGTTCACCATGGACCCACAACGTTTGCTAGTGATAGCGGCCATTTATCCAAGCTATTTAGTTTTTCTATAAAAATTTTTACGGGGAACAGCATAACTTTTACAATGTAGAAGAAGGTATTCTATGTCTTCCTCTGCCTCTTCACATGTGCATGTAGCAGAGTTCGTTTTTCTTATCCTATATAGAAACTCTTAGTGTAGGCAGTGCCTAGACGAAGTCTACACACTAAACTTTTTACACCCTTAAGGGTGTAAAAAGGGTGTTTCTAATATTTACACCATTTTTTCCTTGGTACAACACCCTTTTTTTGCTTTATATACACCCTAAAAGAAGGGTGTGCATGCAAAGAGGGTGTTAAAGCCTTTCATAAGGGTGTTAATGTAAGAGATGAAGGGTGCACATTTATAATTATAATAATAATTGTTGGGGTTTAGCGTCCTAAAACCGTCATATGATTATGAGAGACGCTGTAGTGGAGGGCTCTGGAAATTTAGTCCACGGGGGGTTCTTTAACGTGCACCGAAGTCCACGTACGCAGGTCTCAAGCATATTCGCCTCCATCGAAAAATGCGGCCGGCATTCGATCCCTCTGCCTGCGGGTCAGCACTCGAGCACCATAACCACTAGACCACCGTGGTGGCTGGTGCACATGTAAGCATTAAGCTGAATCCATGCTTGCATGCATAGGCGTGCGCAGGGTTCACCTTCAGAAGGGGGGGGGGGGGGGATGGCTCATACCAGCGCCCCCCGCTCCTTATTAAGTCAATGTATGGGGCAGACTTCGCGCCCCCCCTCCTTAGGTGACTCGGGGGGGGGGGGGGCGGGCTGCCTCCCCCTCGTGCGCACGCCTATGCTTGCATGTTAGAATCACGCGCGTTGCGTAACGTGTCTGTTGTACTGCCTTTTCTAAGGTTACAATGGCGGTGGCATCCCAAAAACAAGGACATGGTGGAGCCATTGGCAGATTGTTATTTCTCGTGATATTTTATTTTCACACTGACAAATCATGAGGAATCATTGCTTCACAGAACACTATTAGAACAATCGTGAAAATGTACAAGAAAATCCACAAACACTTTGTTATGCGCACTGGTAAGACATGCGTCCTACTGTTTTATATCTTCCTCAATAAATGTCAGCGAATATTTGTACGAACTACGCTCAGAACAAAGATCGGAAAGTTCGATCCATTACACTGTGGAAAGAAAAAAAATATCTTTATGATATATGGGAAACCTTACGCGATTAATTATATCGATGGGCAAATTTCCGAAATGAGAAAGACCCTAAGATGTAGCGCCAACTTGATAGCTGCGATAATGCGAAATCATGGTGGCTGTTAGAGCGCGCGTCGTTCTCACAAGCTTCCCCAGTACGAGACGTGCTTGATCAAAGAGGAAAACAAGGCACTACTTTCTGCAACCCGTGCGGGAGCACGGAGGGGTGATTATTTAAAATGGAAGGAAAGAAAGGTCAGCAAATGGCACTGTGAGTGTGGCACAGCCGGCGCAGCGCCTTTGGGAAGGGGAGAAGAGCATGAAAGAAGTGGTGAGAGGAGGCAAGGAGAGCGGCAACGGCATATCAGCCTGTACTATACGTTGTACTCTTGCCCCCTGCAAGTGACGCCTCTGTAAGCAGACGCGTCTAGAGCCGAGAGCGCTTAACGGCGCCAAAGCATGCCCAGACGATGTTCAGAGCAGACTTCAGTCTCCCCCCTCCCCCTTCCCCCCCTTAAATTTAAAGAAGCAAAGCGAGCGGGGAGTGAGGGGCGCATAGAACGCACGATGCTTGCGCGCTCTCTCAAGGACAAGGGTGGATTTGCGAGCTCCCTCAAGTTCTCAAGTGACGCAGTCATCCTACATTCCGACGTTGGCGCACCGCAGCGCACCGCTTCCTACACGAGCCAATTATGATGCACATGTTTTAATTTAGAATATTTAATTAATAATCATCGTGTTTTAATGATAAGCGTGGTACAGAAACTCCCGCCTCAAAGCACAATGTTCCTCGAGTCGTAGCCACAAATCTCAAAGGCTGTGGTTTTTGCTTCAAGCACAGATTTTTGTCAGCGACGAATACGTCACGGCCGCCACTATGATTTCCACTTCAAACATAGCGCAAAAATACCTGCACTGTTGGCAACTGTGGTACCTTCGGTAGCTCAGTCCTCCATCGTGTGATCGCATGTGCCGCCGTGCCGCCGAAGACGATTTCCTCTGTGGTATTCGCCGTGTATTGATGCGTTTTAATTGTTTTGTTGAGCTTGTTCGTCGCTTTCGCTGACCACGTTGCAACGTCGCTTTTTGTGCTCTGCGTAATCCGTGTCTTCTGACTGTACCGCACCTCCAAGCAAAATGATCGTACTCCTTGGGAGAAGGTTCCTTGGTCGCCGTGAAACAAGCAGTTGCCGCATGTCCTGTTCTTCGTTCCCAAGTGCTGCTGTCATGCAGCTAATTACAGGCAAGTAACCGTTTATTTATTCAATTCTGTATTTGTTGAGAGCTCCAGTAATTAGTTTTCACGCTCGACGAAAGTCGAGGCCCGTTTTTTGCAACAAGCTGCGCACCCGCATAGTTACGTATTTGAATGCTGGAAATGTGCGCTTGTACTATTGGGAGTTAAGTACTGTTCACCAGAGCAGTGTAGTTAATAGTAAAATTAGGTGTGCGAATTTCTGTATTACTTTACAGCTCGTGCATTTTTGCGTTCGGTCTGTGTGATTTGTTTACACGCGGACGTGCGTTCGCGCGCTCGCATTTACAGCATGTTTCGACATCGTAGGTAGGCCTGTTTCGATTCTCTTTAATGGTCGCAAGCCTTAATGTTGACGTTCTAACCGCATTATCCTCTCATTATAGTAATTTCACGCACACACACCTAAGAAAAAAAAAAAACGTGCTGATGTGCGGGATGCGATCGGCTGCGACGAGACAGTGGCCGAACGAGTTCGCCGTGCGCCGTTGTACTTGATTCGCCGTGCATGCGGCTCAACTTCGCTCAGCTCCGGAACGCTGGTTGTCGTTCATTCTAAAGTTTGACGGTGGACATCGCTTTTCATAGAATGAACATTTAAAGCACGGGTACATTACTGAGACGCGTACTTTTATTTGTTCAACAATGTCACCTGTTTCGTAGAGACTTGGGTGTGTTTCGGCCTTGAGTGTACTAGAAGTTGGAGCGTTCGCGAGTGTTTTCTATTGTTGCATTCACATAGCGTGCACGATGCGGATTGTTTACGTTCTTACTCTTCTTTATTGAAAAAATTGGATGCTCCTGCCAAATATTTCATTTTATCAGTTGAATTAGTTCTTGAAATCGGTTGTAAATGTCTGTCCAAGCAATTTTCCCGAGCGAGAGCAAAACAGCATGGATAATCTGAGTTGCTTATGAATTCATATCTTTCTAAGTAACACAAGCTCAAAGTTATGAGGAGATTTTTTCCAATGTGATGTTTATAAGGGTACTATCCCTTAGTGCTTTTATGGAGACAGATCGCGGACTGTAGTCGAGGCTCTTAGCGCATGTTGCGATCTTGGTAGCTTTAAGTTTTCTCGGCTTGTTTTGGTTTAAATAAAATGTCTTGGAATATTAACTACGGCTAGGGACACATAAGCTGTGGGTGAAAGGGAAAGTGTGTGATTGTGAAGAGAAATGCAGTGTGCCTTGACGCACGCCGTTTCTTCGCGGAAGCTATGAGTGAAATCGGAGAGAGAGAGAGCGGGTGACTTCGGCATGTGTGCTGTAAAAGGGAGAGAGAGGAGAGCGCGCCTTAAATCGGCCTGGCCGTGCGTGCTGCGCGCGGCGGCGGTCGTAGCGGCTAAACGCATAGAAGGCCCGCGCGCCTTTTAAGTAATGTGCAGAGCTGAGATGGCCGTAGCTTCGTGTGTTCTGTCGTTACGCGCGCCTGGATTGCGGTCGTGTTATCGCTAAACGTCGGCAGTTGCGTTGAAGCAAGAGGCAACACTATGCGCTTGCTTGTCTGTGTCCCCATCAAGAATGATTTGATTACAAGTGTTAGTGATAATTGAATTACATCTGTTCATATTTTATCTAAGCGCGAACACAATTTCTGAATTATGTTCGCTCACAATTTAGAAACACTTAAATACAACAACGTACCGTGCAAATATGATCTCGCGTTTCTAAAGTGACCTTATATAATTTTTTTTTTTTTTGCACTTTCGCCCGCTGTCATGGAGGGAGTGTTTTTTTTTCCTCGCGACACAAACTTGAACAAGCCCTCACACATTCACGTGTTTTTCTAGACTGTACACATTTTTTATAAAAATTCCATGGCACTCAGGCTCCTGTCGTTCTGGCACACGAATTTTATGTCAAGGCGGAAATACTTTTCCGCATCTGAAATGATGTCGATGCGACTAATCAACAAAAGTGTTTAATTAACTTTTTAATTGAGGACTTGAGTGCTGTTTGTATTAGAAAGTTGTATTGCATGATAATTTATGACACACCTATTTTTTAGAAATTCTTATGCACATAGCAAATTCTTATGCACAAAATATTGTTCTCACTTTTTCGATACAGGATGACATACCAGCAACACCATGTGTGGCGTTCAGTGGGATGTCCCGAAGGATTCAGATTTCTTGTGGCTTATGGTCGATCATTCGAAATGCTTCAAGGTTATGACTGCAGAGGATGGACTTGCAGAGATAATGTGTGCATACTGGCTGTTTATTCCGCAGTGAGACCGCAAAGCTTTCAACACGCCTGTAGTGCTTGAGCGATTTTTTTCTGGACCTCGGGAAGACAACGCCGAGGTCTGTTTTCATTAAGTTTCTCAACATTGTTGTCAAAGCCTCCTGTTCTTAGCTTACCACCGCCTTGGGACTACAATGTGAATCATCTTTGTTCTAGTATTAACTGCGCCATGTATTCTTTTGTTATTTTATACAGTGTGCCAGTTTAACCTTCTAATTCGTATTGGCAAGCCAACATGCAGTGTGCTATTGCGATTTCATTTACATGGTAGAGAACGTGTAAAATTTCATAATAAATGTATGTTTGTTTTCAGTTACGAAAAAAACTGTGTTGTTTACATGTTCTTTGCATTTATCCTATGGAAATAGATATGGAAATAGATATTTACTTACAGAAGGTGTGAAGAACAGCTTTCTCTAAAAGTGAAAACGATGTGTATGAGAGCAGCACTGTTATTTATGTATAAGCAGAATGTTTGAAATGAGCTAGATAAAGCTGAACTCGCATGGTTTCGCCATGCCAAGTTTAACTGCAAATCAAGTTACTGAAACGTGTATATGTCTGCATCCTGCGTGAGGCGCGCACACTGCTATGAGTATCATGTGTTCAATTGAACATTGTGTGTGTGTGTGTGTGTGTGTGTGTGTGTGTGTGTGTGTGTGTGTGTGTGTGTGTGTGTTTGTGTGTGTGTGTGTGTGTGTGTGTGTGTGTGTACACACACACACATGCACATGCATACAGACGAATAACCCTCTTCTGTCTCGACTCACAGAGCCTCGAGTGGATATACATGAGATGCTTACAATATGTCAGACTCCAAATATTTATATTTAATTGTATGATATGAAAAGGCAGTCTGAATTCTATATATAAATATAAGCAAGCTTACTGAAATGCATTGACGTTTCTAAAAGCCTTCTTTGTGAAGCGGACGAAACGGAGTGCCTTTTCTGTTATTACCCTTTGCAGTACCTAATCTCATGTCTCGTGCGTGCCCATTCGAGGCTCTTTGAGTGTCGATATAGCAGAGTGTGCACACCCTTCCAACACCCACGAAGAAGGGTGCTAAAATGCACGAACACCCTAACACCCTAATTTTATTTTGCTGGACACCCTTCTTCTAGGGTGTTGAGATAACACCCTGTCAGAAGGGTGTAGGCCAAAACACCCTTAGGGGTGTCCCTCTGGCGACAAGCCAGTTTACACCCTTAAGGGTGTAAAAAAGTTTAGTGTGTATGAATAATTGTTTCGACAGAACGGGTAATCTTTATCGGAATAAAAAAATTCCATTCCAGGATCGATCTTATGTCCGCCACGGTGGATCAGTGGCTGCGGTGCTCGGCTGCTGACCCGAAGGTCGTGGGTTCGATCCCGGCTTCGGCGGTCGCATTTCGATGGAGGCGAAATGGTAGAGGCCCGTGTACTGTGCGATGTCAGTGCACGTTAAAGAACACCAGATGGTCAAAACTTCCGGAGCCCTCCACTACGGCGTCTCTCATAGTCATATCTTGGTTTTGGGACGTAAAACCCCAGATATTATTATATTAGGATCGATCTTATATAACTGAGTGCTTTGCACACCATTCGCGAACCAAGACACTGATTGTTGGCGGGCAAGTTGGTACATATACCGAGCTTGAAACAGCGCGCCAAGACGGGACAGAAAACGAAAAGAAGCAAGCCTGATAGTGGGGGCGTTTCGCTTTGCTGGAGCTGTGACGTCACATCCGTTTTCCTATTTATTGCCTGTCTAGTGATAATAAACTCAGTTGTTAGTCATCACTGTGTATGTGTGCTTCGTTTCGTTTCCTATCCCGTCTCGGCGCGCTGTCACTTTAAACAATCGACCACATGCATAGTTTTTGAAACAAACATCGTCCCAAAATATGATCTTTCGACATGTCGTATGTCTTCCGAATTTCATATGATAATTTTTTATCCGTTTTTCCTAAGTTGATGTCTTTTATGTACAATAATGAGGCTTGCGAGTCACTCGAAATTACCTAGCAAAGATGTCCTGACTGTCAACATATGAAGCATAAAGCAGAAAAGTATAGCAAATAGTTCTGCCTTCGTGAACGTTGTAAAGTGACAGCGAATGCTTCGTCAGGACCAGAGGCGTAGCCAGGGGGGGGGGAGGAGATGGGGGGTTCAAACCCCCCCCGAAATTTTTCAGTTTTGCTTGCGTATGTATGCACGCACACATACAAACGCACGCACGAACATACATAAAGTATGGTTGAACCCCCCCCCCCCCCCGAAAAATATTTCTGGCTACGCTACTGGTCAGGACTGCTGCTCTGTCGAAATTTTTTGCTCCAGCCTCATATAACTTTCGCACGACCGCTGTCGGCCACATGCTAATATTGAAAGCCCCGTTCTGCTTTGCTCGGAAAACAAGCGACTGTGATTTCATTGGATAGGTTATTATGAACCGGGAGGCGCGGTAGTGACGTTGATGGCGGCGGGCAATGGACGTCGGCATGCAGGTACTCCGCGTGACCGTATATTGCTCAGGGGCGTAGCCAGAAATTTTTTTCGGGGGGGGGGGCACCACCTTGATTTCGGGGGGGTGCACCTCCTTGAAATGGTCATTTTTTGCTCTGTATGCCATGGCGAAAAAGAATTTCGGGGGGGGGGGGGGGGGCACGTGCCCGGTGTGCCACCCCCTGGCTACGCCACTGATATTGCTTGAATGCCAGGGTGCGTCCTCAAATTGGCGACTAGCTCATGGGAATACCAAACAGGATAGGCGCTTCCTGTGTGATGGAGATTCTTTCGGAAACTGTTTTGCATGCATGCGTTGGGAAAGGAGTTCAAGTGAAGGTTCACTGCATATTGCTAGCAGCTCTGTCTGATAGGGAGTGCTGGCTATGCCGTATGCATACCGACTGAATTATTTAAAACACCACTTTCTCTTCATCCGCTTCGTTACTAGTGCATGTGAGAATGCCGTCTTTAACACTTCGCCTGAACGGTCCCAAAGTATTTTTTCGTGTACAGGAATATGAAGTCTTGCTGAAGACACTCCGTGGCAGTTATCCTTTCTTTACAGACGGAGGACACTTCAGTACTAAGTTCTTCTCGGCGACTGAATGCCACTGAGGTTTTCGTCAAGTTTTATACAATATGTAATGCGGTTAGGAACTCGAAACTTAAATTTGAACACGCTGCCTGCTTACATCATAGTAAATTTCGCACTTAAACGCGTTGTGACGCAAACAAACGTAAGCAATTTCGTTCAGAGAGCCCACTGACGCATGTTGTAACACTATAGAGTTACTGCACTCTCTCTCGCTCTCCTGCAATACCAGCTGCTCTTCGACAGCCGCATGTGCTTCCGCATGTGCTTCGTCAACACAGTGATCTATCTCCTCGTTGCTAGAAAAGCGGCACCGTGTTTTTCAGATAACATTTAAAAAAAAACAACAAATATCTCGTCATCAAAAGCGGTTCCGCGTATGATGTACTGTACGAAAAACAGGAAGACGAAATGCAAACACGTGGCGTGAGCACAGGGCATGTGCTATTTGTGAAAAAGGAAAATGGAAAAAAAGAGGGATTTGAAAAGAAGCAGGTATGCGTGCAGTGGGAAAATGGAAAGTAAAAAAAAAAAACGGATTCCTAACATGTTTTATATAAACCAAAACATTGACGACGGTAGCTGAAGGTCGCGCACATGTTGACGACAAGCCCTCGGTTGGAGCTGCCTTGCGCGAGATCGTTTCGAATACGGACACGTGTAACCGAAAACCCTGATGTCATCAATAACTTAATTCTTTTCACAATTAAACGAAAAACGAGGACAGCGTCCGGTACATCCAATATCGAACAACGACCCGTTCGGATACTCGCGCTTTAAAGCCCGTAAATTTAATCTTCATGCTGTGCCAACATTTAATTGGGCTCTCCACTCTACACGTGGAAATTAAACTTAGGAGTTGCATCAGGCCTGACAAGTTCATGTAAGCAGCTCTCGTACAGCACGTGTTTGTATACTCACACAAGAGTATTTGTGGTCACGTTCTGGTGCCGAACCTCTGTTGTTCTTGCTGTGCGCTAATCATTCGCTTAACAAGGTCCATGTTGCACATGTTCGCTCTGTACGAGATAGATAGATAGATAGATAGATAGATAGATAGATAGATAGATAGATAGATAGATAGATAGATAGATAGATAGATAGATAGATAGATAGATAGATAGATAGAGAGTAATTTTCAATGATAACCCCCGAGATGTTAGCTCGTTTATCGCCCTGGCTTGTTAATCCAGGTGCATCGGCGCAGCCGGAAAGGGGGGGGGGATGTTCAAACCTCCCCACCGAAAGTTTTCAATTTTGCATGTGTATATACGAACGTGCATAAAGTATGGCTGAATCCCCCCCCCCTTCTTCTGAAAAAAATATTCAGGCTGTGTCAATCACTGGCGTGGCCGGGGGAGGGGGGCGGGTGTTCACGTACTTTGGAAATTTATCAGTTTTGCATGTGGATAATACACGCACGCCTACAAACACGCCCACGTACATAAAAATTGGTTGAAATCCACCACTTCCCCTCAGGGAGGAGATAAGACGCTTATATGGCAGAAAAAAATTGCTGGCTGCTCATGTGGTCTGAACAATTTAACGGACCCTTGAATCGGTTCCTGCACTTCTCGTTCAATTACTCTGCGCGTAAGAAGCGCAGTAGCATTGTCGAGCATATAATGAAATAATAATAATAATGATGATAATAATAATAATAATAATAATAATAATAATAATAATAATAATAATAATAATAATAATAATATCTGGGGTCTTACGTCACAAAGTAACCATATGATTATGAGGGGCGCCGCAGTGGAGGGCTCTGGAAATGTTGACCATCGAGCATTTCGCCTCCATCGAAATGTGACCGCCGCGGCCGGGATCGAACCCGCGACCCGGTCAGCAGCCGAGCACCGTAACCGCTACACCACCGCGGCGGACACTATATTGAAAGCGTACGGCGCTTTATTTCTATTTCTAGAAACATAAGCGTACTATATCACGAGATAGAGGCGAATTGAAGCGGGCGAAAAAACAGCTTGCTGCCAGTTCGAGCATAACCTATCGTGTACAGCATATCACAAATCGATCAGAAATACATGCGCGACCTCCGCATTACGTGAGGGGGGGGGGGGATGTTCCGGCTGCTGCTGCTCCCGCGTTCCCTTTCCGGGGTATATTTATCGTTGCGTAACCCTGCGAAGTGTTAGGCAGCGCCACTCGTGGACATGGCGGCGAATGTGGAAAGTTTTTTTTTTTTTTCTGCTTTGCTGTTCCGTAGTCCGTGAAGTCTGGGGGCAGGCATGCAGCTGAACTAATAAACCCTCGCATGATGTACATAAAGGCATCAAGCTTGCCGTATAGTCGAGACCATCGCGAGAACAATGCCACTTCGAGGGCCACGGAAGTCGTTAAAAACAGATTATCGCCAGTATATGCATATTGCGGGTATCGTAAGGTGTACATATTCCACGTCTCTCTCTCTGGCAGTAAGAAGGTCTTATCTCTGGCTTTCCAGCTCCTTCTTCATGTGTTTCGACACATCCGCTATAATGGTCGGTGGTTGCGTAAATAAAGCTTTTCGGGACAGTTCTGGCCGAAGTTACCCGAGGAATGTTCTTCGCACGTTTTGGAGCACAAGATGTGGCAGTAAGTGCCGATGACTGAGCGCTTCAAAGAGCGAAACCCATTGCGTTCAAAAAGGCGAGCAGGTGACCGTGAGACGATGTGACGTGAGTTCTTGCCTGCATTGCCATGGCCAAGCTCGTACTTATATGGTCATGTACCAGGTACTGTCCTATAGAATCGCGGCCGTTTATCATCTGTAATGGCAGCCGTCATGGCATCAACGTGCAGCTGAACACGAGGTCGTGGGATCGATTTCCGGCTGCAAAAGCGATGCGCTTAAAGAGAGGGACAAAATACTCGCCCCGAGGTTCTACCTAGCTTTCGATCGCACATTCAGGGCAAGGTCGGCCAATATTATAAATCGACAAAATAGACTGCGTTTACGTCCAGAATTCTCGAAAGAATTTGGCGTACATGAAGAAGCTCGTCCAAGCCTCCACATTACGGGGGGATCTCAGTGCGCAGGTGTTTGAACGCGGAGTGCAAAAACACCACCATTTAATACATGGTTTCTCAAAGTGGTTTCCGCGGAACCTGGGGGTTCCGCGAGCCACTGATAAATCTTCCCTTCTTCCGCACTTGCCAAGTCACTTAGATGGCGAAACCGACGTGCGATCGATCCAAGGAATCTCCATTACTCACACCCGAGTGTCAGTAAACACATCTCGGTGCATAACAGACACGCGCGAGCTGTGAAATAAATCGCGCCAACAGCTTGTAGCCAGCCAGACTCCGAAAGCGGGCCGCGTGGTTCCCTTGTTCGATAAGTCGGTGGACATGCTGCTGCCATTTGCAACAACACATGCTTGTGAGCAGGCATTCTCGACACTAGCCTACTTTGAAAAATAAGCACAGGAATCAGCTGAATCCAGCAGTCGACATGCGGCTGATCCTAAGAGTGACGTCGCCTCGCATCGATTTGTTGGTGCAAGGAAAGTGGGTTCAGTTTCATGTCAGTGAATAACTTTTTCTATATACCCCTGTTTTTGAATTTATTGCACGTGAATGTAGTGTGAACCGAATGAAGAATGGTTGCATGAAAGCGGGGGAGGGAGGAGGAGGTTCCTTAGTTACCACTTAATGAAGCTTGACAGGGTTCCCTGGGACCAACATGATTGAAAACCCTGTTTTAATAGGTATATATATATATATATATATATATATATATATATATATATATATATATATATATATATATATATATATATATATATATATATATATATATATATATATATATATATATACGACCCCGCCGCATTAAGACAGCGTTTCCAGAGTCAATGGGCTTCAATATCAATGTTACATAACGTACGGACAGGTTCATTCAAGTAATAAATTTTCGGTGTGTTGCAGCGTATACTCGCGGAAGAGCTATCGCAGTCTATGGGATTCCGTCGTTCAATGTTCAAGCGTTACACATTCCCGTCCAAATGAAAATCCATGAACCTCTGTTCAGATGGATAAAAACTTGCGCCAAGGAACTTTTCGTACACTTGTGCAGTTTTTCGTACACTTGTGCAGTTTTTCGTACAGTTGTGCAGTTTTTCGTACACTTGGGCCGCGTATTATGACTCTTCAGCTTTTCACCACGTTGGCTAGGAAGGCACGTTTAAAATAACTTGCACGTGGTCCGTGCTTGTACCACCTTGTCAGTTGTAATTTCCGAAACAGTAAATTCGTATGCATCAGGCTTTCTTTAGCGCTCCCACATACGAATAGCGGGTAGAAGAAAAAAAGAATTCATATATATTACACACAAGCAACGGTGGTCCCAACCATCTACAGAACTTTTTGCGCGCTCACACTCATTCTTCCAGACTCCTCGAAAGTACTATCCGAGTTGTAAACATTCTTCATGTTCAAAGAACTGAAATAAAACTTGGGTTTGGCCCAGTTGGTGCATAACATTATAGGTGAAAAACTTCAGCTCAAACCAGGAAGGACCTCAAAGAAGAGATGAGACAAGCATTGGAGCTGACAAAATGTTTTCTTCTGTAAGAAGGATAAAACAGTCCTTAGTCAGCGCCAGTGCTTCTCCCATCTCTTCTTCGTGGTCTATCCTGGTTCGCGCTAAAGTTTTTCACCTCAAAGAACCGAACACGGAAGTGTATATACTTACATATCTGTACTCCACGATGCAGCCGTGAGTTCGCTTGAAGACGTACCTTGCCATAACGGCCCCTCTATAACAACGTCCAGGAAGGGCTGCCGCTGCCTGACGCACACCTCGCCTGATCAGGCTCACCCAGCAAGTGGCTCACACACCGTCTATACCGCTTTGCACGACGTCCCAGCGCCGACTTCGGTCGTTCTGTGCGCGTGCTAGAGAGGACACTTTCGTTTTTATGACAGAGGCACTTATCGCGCGCACGGAACGGTGAAACTATGCGCAGCTGTTATACGGCTCTCGCGCGCAGTTGTGCGGAGGGCTCTTTTTTTAAGTCCCGGGGCAGCGCAAATGCGCTAACGCGTTCTGGTATGCGCGTATATACCCTTCGAGCGACGTCGGATGCGTCAGTTCCGGTGAAGGGCAATCGAGCTGACGCTTAAGCCCAAACACAGTACGCGAAAAGAGAGATCGCCCGGACTCACAGAGTCAGCGGGATGGACGTATGCTTTGCACGTGAATTGTTCAAACATTCGGGGTCTTACTGAACACACTGGTTTTATTGCTCTGCGCTGGTTGGAACTGCGAAAGGTACCGTATACACTGAAGATTGCTCGCTCAGGGATTCCGAGTCGGAGGTGCAGCATATGCTTAAAGATGTATTGCTTTTTTTTTTCTTGTACAGGGTAGACAGCACGATAAAAAAAAAAAGAAAAAAGAAAAGCGAGGTTGGCGTGCGCGTCGTGTAAGCCGAGTTTCGCGTGGTATATGTGAAACGCCTCTCTGCAATACTTTAAACGCGCACACGGAGTCGCATGTGTCTTCCACTGCCTTCGTCGCCCGCTTCGCACGTATTTGCCACCCCCGACATCTCCAGGTGGCATCTTCGTGACACTCTGTGCATCGACTGTGAGGAGAAGGAATGTACTCACTGCGCATACAACGATGCGTTTACTATATGCGCCGATAAGTGCTGGCCATAAAAATGGCGGTGACAAGATTCGTACAAGTCTCCCTCACGCGCCCGGAAAGACCTATGTTGTAAAAGCAAAGTTTTATTACGCACGTACGCAGACGCAAGTGCGCCATTAGAATTCTCTGGCAAACATTCAGAAGGTACAAGACATGTTCGAAGCTTGCTTGAACATTCCACCTTGTCCTTTTCTTCCAATGGCAACCTGTACCCTTATTTCTATATGTAATATGTGGATATGTCCCCAACGTAACCTTAACCGCAGGAGCCTGAATGTGAAGAAAAGAGCGGGACCCGACTATACGTGGTATATTACATGTCGATGTGCACAGCGAGGAAAGAGACACAGGAGGGAAAGGAACGACAAAGTCAAGCATTGATAAAAAATTCACTGGTGATTACGATACTACCTAATGGAAATTATGAGCGCAGTTTCGTGCTCGGGCAACGCCGACTGTGTTTGAAGTTTTGGCTATCCGCAGTTGTAGCAACGTAACATTCGTTACATACTGCCACAGAAAGTGCCAGCGCTCGAGTGCTACGCACACCACTCTGTGCATTGCAGGCGTTGCGAACCAAGCGAAACGCCGACAGCCCCGTTACGACAAGCGAGGCCAGCCGTAGTGCACGTGGCAGCCCTGCATGCGCACGAGCTCCGACAGAGGGGCCAGCGCGCGTGACGGAGGAAGAAAGCGAGGTTAGAGGCCAGTGGCTCGTAATATCGGCAGACTCCACGTTCACTCTCTTTCGTCCTCGTTCGCTGTATCGGTTACGCCAGAGAACGGCGACGCCACTCAACGCAGGAACGAGCGCCCTGAGAGCTGAGCTCTAAAACATGCCCAAATAAGGTTGCGGGTGCCAGTGTACGTAGAAAAAAATAGATCCAGCTTGGAACACCGCACGGCAGCTGCGCGCATCGAACGCCACCGTGGTTTCGGAAACGCATGCCACGCGGCTTTACTCATCGACAATCAGCCAGCTATAGTGCGGAAGATCCACGCTCTCGAGAATGACGTCAACTCTATGTGACGCACGCGGGAAAGCAGCTGCAAGTAAATCCGCACACCTGGGCTTAACACAATCCTTGAAGTGAATCCGTACGCCGGGATAAACCCGAGCATACGGATTCAGCTAGGCAGTGGTATAAATGTCGTGACTTGTGTAGCGTATTCGCACATGGCGCGGAGGACGGTCGGTCGTATACGATGCTCAGGCACAGCTCTACCAGTGCCCACAGCGGCGCCGTGATGAAGATGGTCGTGGGTTCAATGAGCGTCCGCCGTGTTAAGTGCCTAGCACTTTAGGGGCCCGGCTTGTCCATCCATACAGATCTCATGTGGCGTGATCATGCCCACAATCAAGTGTTCAATACAGGCCTAAACCAAGGTTGGGAATGCGTAAAAGCGAGTCGAGGTCTAAAATAATATAATTAACAGAAATAACCAAGAAGTAATCAAAATAGTTTACTTAAAATGACTAAAAACGCTGCGGAAACATGCGGTTGACTTCTGCGCCGCGTAAGAGAGAGAGCGCCACAACCTCGCAGAGCGCACGATTGCTCCTCCCACCTGCGCTTCGCCGGTCGCTACATATGAAGGGGGGAAACAACCAGACGTAACTCGTTGCAGACGACACGTATCTCAACTGCGTAACGAGCAGGAAGTTGATAAAGCGCATCAAAAGTAGGGCGTATGTCACACATCGAGTTTGAGAATCTCTCTAACAAGATTCTACTTGTGCCGGGGAAACCATACATGCTTACCTAAAACACTGAAATCATCGACGGTTTGGCAAACGGAGCAGTGTGAACCCTACGAACTGGAATCCTTCGGTGCCCGTGCAGGGCACCTCAGGTTTCTCAGTAGTGAAGCTGCATTTAGCGCATGGTTTAGAGCTGCACCAATCGCTACACAATTGCTACATTTTCTTTTACGGGTGGGTACTACAGGAATATATGCGTCTTTCTAAAAGTATTTCGAGCAGACACAGGAACTTATTTACCAACAAGGAGACAGTTGAGTAGCCATATTCATGCATCCCACTTTCACCAACCCACAGCGCACCACTTAACACGCTCTTTCAGTTCATGTTGAAAAGTCCTGAGTGCAGCTGTACCGAGCGATCTGTTAAAGAAACTCAATAAAGACATCTTCAAACAAACGCTGATCCCGTGAGTCTAGAAGTTA
>JALIZH010011691.1:0-98515 GCA_030522465.1 Rhipicephalus appendiculatus | reverse complement strand
CAGTGTATAAATGAAAGACTAAGGGAACACCAGCTTTCCATGAAGAACGGACAAGGTTCCAATTTGCCTCTTCACTGCAGCGCATGCCCTTCGGCTGCTTGTGGCAAACCGTGCCAGCCTTTGCTGGCGTCAACGAAAATCCTGAGGCGAAGTCGGGACCAGTTGGCACGTGAGCTTGCCGAGGCTTTTTTCATCAGGAAAAAAAAGAGGCAGTTGCGTCGGTGATACCTCCATAAGATTGTACGATAGTGAAAGCAGGTTCCTCGCATGCGCATAGATGAATTTGCAGTTTGTTTCGTATAAATATGCGTTTGCTTTTCAATAAAATCCAGTCGCGAGTCTGCGCCCGTCCTTGTTCACTTCCTTGTCCCTGTGTCCATTGCGCAGCACCTTGTCTCATCATGTACGACCGACTCGCCCAGCAACATGCATTATTGTGATGTATCACCCAGGGCTGGGCAAAGATACTTTGAAATTGTATCGCGATACGATACAAGATACTCAGGCAAGAAGTATTGGAGATACAGATACAAGATACTACTGCAACAATTGTATCCGATACGATACATGCCAATTGTATCTTAAGATACTTCGATACATTCTCAAATTTGTTGTTGGAGACCCCGATAATGTAGCGGCAAACGCCTACGCACAAAAAGGTCTGTTTAAATTTTTTAAAGTTTGACCAATTTAATTTCATTTTAATGAAATGTCTGTTATTATCTGAAGCATTTTGTCCTTTTTGATCAAAGTACATTAGTTTACTTCTGAAGATATTATTAGGGTTTCTTTTAGCTTATCGTCGAAGCTTGGGCGTGTTGGTTAAACATTGGAGAGAACACAGCGCGAAAGAAGACGGGGACAATGAAGGGCGACGTACACGCAGCGTTGACTTACAACACTATGTCGCGCATGTTAATGGCATATGTATAATGTTCATCCGTCCCTTCCATTGAATAAAATGTTGTAAGTCAGCGTTGTGTGTGCGTCGCCCTTCCTTGTCCTCGTCTTCTTTTGCGCTGTGTTCCCTCCGATTCCTTTAGCTGCTTAACAGTACAGCTCTTTAGACACTTCGCTGACAGCGGTGTTTGCTTGTCATTTCTGTAATTGGCGGGAGTCGCTTCTCAGCTTGCCGACCAGCTAGCGGGTTGCCATCTAACCACACGAGTTTCAATAAGAAGCCCTCGCACGATGGCGCAAATACCGGCGTTCAGTTTTACCTTGCTCATAAGAGACCGTTTATGCAATACCGAATCACCGGTGTACAGCAGTGACAACGGTGGTAGCGACATATTTTGTGACGCATTATGTATACGTAGAGCACATAAAACTGCAATTACTTTTCATATTCTTCTTATCTACCGGGGTAAAGTGTTCTATCTATATACTTACTAACGTGCAATCAATTTTTCTTCAACGAGATGACATGTGCACTCCAGAGACGCCTCAGACCTATTGTATTGTCACGTGATGGTGACTATGAAGGAAGTGGCAGTCACTCTGGTATAGACGAAACTCTTTATTGGGCTAACTTGTGCTCAGAAAACCAAGTAACTCAACGTACAAGCAAAGCGCACTGTACTCTGGTATCGGCAATAAATGTCGTCGGCCTCCGGTAATTTGATCATCGGCAGAACGCGTCTTGTTTTATACATCAGTTATCGCACCTTCCAGAGTTATCGCTGGTGCTCGCGTAAGCTCGCAAACGAACTAGAGTACGCGTGTACTACGCGTAATCTTAATAATTTTGGGTGTTTAACGTCCCAAAACCACGACAACGTGGGACGCAGTAGTGGAGGGCTCCAGAAAGTTTGACCATCGGCTGTTCTTTAACATGCAATTAAATCTAGGTACATGCGCCTCTAGCCTTCTCCCTTCATCGAAATGCGGCTGCCGCGGCAAGATTTGCGGGGAAGAACAATTTGAGACAATCTCGAAGATTCCGAAACATTGCCGTGCGGCTTGCTACGAGCAGTGATGACAGTTTTTAGTGGTTTAAACCCGATCACACCAAAATAAAAAAAAAATAAGAGTGCGTGGCAGTATAGCTGCACAAATCGTCGCCGGAAAACGTCGCTATCCACGCTATTGCCGCATATAGCTCCGATTAGCTGGCAATTAATAATAGGAAAAAATAAGGAGGCCTAAAAAAGGAAAACAATTACAATTAAAATAGAAAAGCCATTCCGTATCAAACATTCATAGTGAATACATACAGACACACGACACAGGCGGCACTCCTAATAGCTATGACAATTAAGCATGAAGTATCGTCAACTTACCTGTTCAGGTCAGACAATAAAAAAGTCAATGCGATACGGAAAATTGCCTAAAATAGCTCGTTGGGACGCTCATAGGACGACCGGACCAATTGGTATAGAAATGTTACTCGAATACCGTTCCTAAGATGTTTAAGACAGCTTCTAATTATTTCCATTATTATAATGTAAACTCAATTTCGCCATTTTACCAAGCAGTAAGCAAAATATGGTGTACTGTACACTTAATGCATGCCCACATAATGACATACTTGTTTCCCAAATCGCCTAGGCAGACGAGTAAACTCAAGTGAATATAAATGTGTAAACAGTAGCAGAAATAAAACAGACACTTAAAGGTAAGGATACAACCGAGAGCTTATTTTGGCTGCTTAGAAAAGACATACTGCCGTCACCAGACCGAAAAAAAAGAAAATACAGTTCGGAGCCCTTGGTAATGTATGGGATGCAAGAGAGGGACAACTAAGAAAGCACTTGTGCTGACATTCATATTATGATTCCAAGAGCTATTGGAATAGAAATTGCAAGAAGAAAGGGATATGGTACGCCGAGATATCGTCTGGTAGGTAAACGCTTGTTCTATTAGATCTAGCATCGGTACCGGCAGTGCTATAGTTAGAATCTTATTTTCACATAAGTCAATCACGTGTAATTTAAACTTACATCCACAAGATCCTTCAAATCGCTGATGTGTGAAAGCCACGAAATGCAAAGCAACCTCGTGCTTCAGATTTCGTAACGAAGTACCGCGCACGAGGGCGGCATCAGACTTTGTATGCTCATCGCCGCACGCATTGTGGTACGCGGCGCTGGTAAGTGGCTGAGAGTATCATGGCACTGGCACAAATAAAAAGGGAAAAAAATCGACAAAATAAAGCGCACGTGGGCAAGCTCGGAAACGTCTACGTTCGCGCGCTTGTTTCTGTCAAGACTGCGCAAGCGCTGTCATATTGCTCTGCCTCACCAAAAGGGACGCGCACAGCTCATCACCTGCTCTCACTGGTAGACTATGGCGGAAAGATAAAAATATGTCACTGCCTTTAGTTTTATTCAGGTGGCTTAGTGGCACCAGTAGCTTGGGAAGCCGAGTTCAGTCAGCGAATATTCTTTCGCGCGGTAGTGTTGCGATAGAAGTATCTTGTATCTTAAGATGCACGATACATAATTGAATGTATCGGAAATACAGATACAGATACTCGTCTTGTGAGACGTATCGCGATACAGATACAAGATACCCAAAGAGTATCTAAGATACATGTATCTTCGATACTGCCCAGCCCTGGTATCACCGACCAAAAGAGCTACCTGCACCGGAAATCATCCTGCATTACGTTCTAGAATTCATTTTCCCACTCAGAAAATTAAAAAAAAAACACTTCGGTGTGAACATTGCTGAATCCTGGCGGCACTGTATCTGGTTATGCAGCACATCAAGCCGCCAGGAATACCCTGAAAACACAGTTGTAGTGCCGTGGATTGCTATTGGGGCTGTGCTACCACGAAATAATTACTGTTGGCTAGCCGGACGCTCTCGATTAATATATATAGCAGGGACGTCAAACTCACCTCAGAGTGAGTTTGAGGCTCCAAATTTCGGTCGCAGTCCCGAAATTTAGTCCCACAAGGGAGCCGGGACCGTGAAGATGGTGAACGCGAGGGGGGGGGGGGGGGCGGACAGAATATGAATCAAAATGTCACAAACGTTGCCACTTGAAACAATACAGAACGCCTGTCCCGTATCCTGTATGGGTCATTCGTGAAGAGTATTTGAAGTGAGGTCGTAGAAAACATATGGATACAGATTTTCACAATGACTAAAATCTCGACGCCGAATTGTATGCAGAAGTGAAAAACAGCGCTAAAATGACGGGACATGAAAGGACACAGGACAGGGCGCTGACTAGCAACCAAATATGTTTATTTCGTCAGTCAGTCGCGTGGGTGTGACGTCGACGAAGGCAGCAGGCGACGTGTCCGAGATGAAACTGTTTATTAGGCCTGACTTGTGGCCGGTGGACGGAGAGTAAGATTACAGCAATACACGCTGGCACTGATAGCGGCGAACAGAGCGTCCGCCGTCGATCAACTGACAAGCGGTGAAGCGCGTCGGAAAATAGAGTGTTCGCGTCTTGCGCGCAATATTAACAAAATGATCTACAATGATCGCGAAGCTTCCAGAACAATGAGGTGCGGTTTGCGCTGAGCATTGCTGACAGCCTTTGAGGGCGAAAACCGAATAGAGCAAAGTGAAAATTAGAAACGCGCGTGGCATTATGCTCACGCAGCCTGTCGTTTATAAACCTGCCCGTCTGACCTATTTAACTCTTTCCACAACTTGACGGAATCCGGTATACAATGCCCGTGCAGCAATCCACGTATCTATTGTGGTGCTGTTTTGCACATTTAGGTTTCGTCACTCTATTTCTATTTGGATTAGTTTTCTGGCATAGGTTACCTAATTACTGCTAGTGTAGCGCTGCGTGTGTGTCTCCGTGTTACTTCTTGTGTCCCGTTTCTTTGCGCTACCAGTGTTATTCAAGTATGCCGTACTAACAAGCCCGCCTTGCAACTTTATCATGAGCGCATAGGGTGCCACACACACGCACACACGTACGCACGCACGCGAGTCGCATAGAAGCTGAACGTAGAAGCAGTTGCCTTGCCCATTAGCGCCAGAACACACAGCCTAGTAGAAGCAGCAATTTGTGCCCGGCAGCGTATATTTGGGGGGGTCACGCATATTTGCAACACCGTGAAAGCGATTACGGTGGCAGCCAGGGGACCTGCGTTGAAAAGGTGCGCAAAATGGGGAAAATTGAGCACGTCGATGTGCTCTGCCAGCGTCTAATCATCATGGCACCCCTAATGGCTGATGCCGGCTACGCTGAGGCAACAAGTACGAGTCCCGTCGCATGAATTGCCCGCACAACTAAGCCCTCGGGAAAAACAGCCCCATCCAACGCAAGAAGACTCGCAAGAACTCTGCGGGACTGCTAGATTTCTGGGCTCGATTTTTTGGCATCAAGGTTGCGCGGTCATTGAATTCCAGCTTTAACTCGACAGTGTTATGGAGTTCGTTTGACAAAAATTCCGGTGTCGGCTTTTGGTTGTGAGAGCAAAATCAGCGTTGTCCGTCAGCGAAAATTCGAGGTAGCTGCAGAGGATCGCACGGGCGCGCTTTCCGTGTTCTTTCGCGCCGCCGGCATGGTATTGTCACGTGGTTGTGACGTCGACGAAAGCAACGGTCGGCGTGAAAAAGAAGAAACTTTATTTGGCCGAACTTGTGGCCGGGGAACAAAGTCAAACTACAGCAATGCACACTGGCACTGATAGCGGCGAACAGAACGTCGGCCGTCGATAATCTGATCCGCCGCAGGGTGCGTCGGCATTTGTACAGGCGGTAGCGAACATTCGAGCATTATCACTGGTGGCGATGCAAGCTTTAGAATAAGCTGGACGGTTCGCGTCCTGCGTGGAATCTTAACAAAACAATCTACTATAATCGCGAAGCTTCTCACACACTGAGGCGTGGTCTGCGCCGACCATTGCTCACAGTCTTTTTGTGGGTGGAAACCGAATGCAGTAAAACTGATGCAAGAAATGCGCGTGGCAATGCCCCCCTCTGAAAAAGCATCGTCCCGATGCCTAAAACGGAACAGAGGTGGGGTGGGGGGGGGGGGGGGGGGGGCGGAATATATTCACGCAACAAAACAATAAAGCAAGAAAGTACAATAAACAGAAAGTGCAAGCAAAAAAGTACAATTAATTAAGCAAAAACCATGGTCCTCAGGTCTGTTAACGTGCAAAAAACGGCTTGAGACGCACGATATGGACGACTTCAGGTCACGCACGACGCCGTTGAGAGTTCGTAACGCCGTCCGGAATAACGTCGTAGTCTAGGGCGCCGAGACGTCGAAGCACCTTGTATGGCCCGAAGTGTCGTCGAAGCAGTTTTTCACTAAGCCCACGTCGTCGTATGGGCGTCCACACCCAAACGCGGTCACCGGGTTGCAGTGGCGTAGCCCCCCCGAAATTTTTCAATTTTGCTTACGTATATATACACGCACACATACAAACGCACGCACGAACATACTTAATGTATGGTTGAACCCCCCCCCCCCTTCCCCCCGAAAAACATTTCTGGCTACGCCCCTGACGGGTTGGTACTCCACGAAGCGTCTTCGTAGATTGTAGTGGCGGCTGTCAGTCGTCTGCTGATTCTTAATGCGTAGGCGGGCGAATTGTCGGGCTTCTACGGCGCGCTGAAGGTATACAGTCACGTCGAGGTTTTCCTCGTCGGCGACGTTGGGCGGCATGGCGTCGACCGTCGTTGCCGGGTTCCTTGGGTAGACCAACTTGTATGGCGACATCTGCGTAGTTTCCTGTACAGCCGTGTTGTATGCAAAGGTCACGTACAGAAGGATGGCATCCTACGTCTTGTGTTCGATGTCGACGTACATGGCTAGCATGTCGGCGAGGGTCTTATTGAGACGCTCGGTCAGACCGTTAGTCTGTGGGTGGTACGCGGTGGTGCGGCGGTGGCTTGTCTGGCTGTACCCCAAGATCGCTTGAGTTAGGTCAGCCGTAAACGCCATACCTCTGTCAGTTTTGAGAACCTCTGGGGCTCCATGTCGAAGGACGATGTTCTCAACGAAGAACTTGGCTACCTCGGCGGCACTGCCTTTGGGCAGGGGCCTTTGTTTCGGCATAGCGGGTGAGGTAGTCGGTAGCTACGACGATCCATTTGTTTCCGCCAGTCGACGTTGGGAACGGCCCCGGTAGGTACATGCCGATTTGCTGGAATGATCGGTGAGGGAGTTCGATAGGCTGAAGAGAGCCTGCTGGTCTTGCGGGCGGTGTCTTGCGTCGCTGACAGTCTCGGCATTTCCTTACGTAACGGGTGACGTCGGCGGCAAGGCGCGGCCAATAGTACTTTCCATTCTCTCTCCTCTACGCTTTCCCCTCTCTCCTCTACGCATCCCTGCCCACGGCGTTCACACTCCCACTGCGCATGCGTGTCACCCCCTCTCTCTCCTCTCCTACGCTCCCCCCCTCTCTCGCCTCGCGACGCCGACGCAGGCAGCGTCTGCTAGCGAGTTTCTTGGTTGAAAAAACCGACTGCTCGCGCTGCACAACAGTTCACTGGCCACCCCGTATATATGGCAATGGATCTTGACCTGCAAGGTGGTGCCGGTGGGAGATTTCTCCTGTGCGTTGTTGAACAATAAAAATTCGCAGCGTGCGCGTTAACTAAACGCGGACTGCGGCGGGGTCTCTGTGTCCAGTCGGAGTCTTCTGTCTCTCATTGCCCATTAGCAGCAATTGGCATGTTCCAGTAGGAAACACCGCTCCATCACTGCGTGCTTTGCGCCTCCCCAGTTTTCTCTCCTGCGCAACGCTGCGATGAGCGCCAGCGTCAACGCCGCCGCCAGTGTAAGCGTTAGCGCCCGCTGCTTCACATCTACACATGACTCCCTTTAGCGGGAGATGGTGTAATTTCTTTTTTGCCAAATGGTAACCACGCATCGCGAGTCTTTACCGACATCCTTCATGCCCGCCGCTACACCTTCGACTCCTCCGTAGTGCCTGACTCAGCCTAACATCAGGCTAACAATACCTGGCACCCGGAAAAAGCACATATGCCGTCACCTGCTCTTAAGCAGCTCGCTCTACTCCTGTTCACGGTGCTCCTGTTATATGAGATGTACCAAGGCTGTATACACGTATGCACCGACGGCTCGGTTTTGAAGAACAGCTCAACTGCATCTGTTGCTATACCTATAAAAGCCACAACAATCAAAGTCAACTGAGATACAAATAGACGCAAACCTTCGAGGAAGAAAATTAGAGACACCAACTAGCCCAACAAAAAGTTTTATTAAATCAATGTCAAGACCACCCACCTTACGACATCGACGGCAGCGGAGCTCACGGCGCTTCGTGCCGCATTACAATTCATTAGGGATGAACGGGCACAAAAATGGACTATTTTCAGTGATTCCAAGGCGGCACTGCAGTCCCTTCTGGCACCTTTACGCTGCGGCCCGCACCAACAACTGGTGTTCGAAATTGCACAAGAGACACACCATTTAACTGAGACAGGACATGACCTAGCCTTTCAATGGCTTCCAAGTCATTGTGGTATTATCGGCAATGAACGGGCCGATCGAGCTACCCGTTCTGCCGATGCTGAAAACAATCACATATTAATTCCACTCTCCAGAACTGACGCTGCACGGAAGCTCCGCATGCTTGCTCGCCGACGCACAACATCACAGTGGAACGAGCCACACCTCAAGTACGCACGATTGTGTACACTAGATCCAACGCTCAGTCCTGAAGTTCCTCCAGGACTTCGCCGAGGTGACGCTAACCTGCTGTGCAGGTTATGGTTGGGTGTCGCATTTTCCAATGCGTACGCGTTCCGCATAGGAATGGCCGACACCGCAGCTTGTGACCATTGCGGCAGTGACGAAACTATTCAGCATATTCTGTGCGAATGCCCGCAATACCGTGTGCAGAGACAGTCGTTGTGCAAGGCACTCGATCAGCTGGATGACCAGACTCTTTCGGAAGTAAGAATCCTGTGCCACAGACAGGACTCAGCGTCGCATAAGAAGGCTGTGAAGGTGCTTCTGCGCTTTCTGCGTTCAACCGGTCTCTCCGAACGACTCTAATCAGAACGTCCTACATGTGTGTGCATATGTGTGCATCCTTTTTTAAATGCGAATGCATTTCATAGTCGGGCTATGTCAGGCATCCCGCGTTGTCCGGCGGCGGCGTCCGCGGGGAGGAGGATAGGTTGAGGAGGTGTCCGCGCGCCGGCAGGTGTTATCTCTCCGCTCTCACTCCCTCTCCCAAAGCAACAGCTGCGGGCGCGCGCGCTTATCCTCGCCCCTACCAAAGTGGAGAGGAGGAGCGCGCTCTGGCGCGTGAGAGCGCTCGCATCGCGGGAGCTCAGCGGAGCTCCCGAGATAAAAAAAGAACAGGCGCTGCGTTGTGCTCCCGACCGGGCTGCAGAAATTAGGCGCCTTTTCCTTCTTCGCACCACAACCACCATATATAAATGGAGTGAAGCGCGCGCGAAATGCATTCGCATTTCCTCACGACTCCCCTTCGGGGGGGTGGGGGGCATTTTTTTATTTATTTATTTTTATTTTTTTATTTTCTCTCTCCCATAATCCCCTTTCCGATCCCTCTTTCCCCGCCCCTGTACAGGGTAGCAAACCGGTTCTTCTACCAGGTTAACCTCCCTGTCTTTTCCTTTAATCTGTCTCTGATGAAGACGGAGAGGCACCACTCAAGAAAATACCAGGGTAATATTCGGAAGTAAATTAGATTGGAGAGAATAACCTGTGAAGTCAACATTGAGAACATCAGCAGATTTCAGGTCATTAACATGGGTAAAAAAGTTATACGAAATTATTTTTAAAATACCTCACTAACATCAGTAGCACTCCAGTAATGACACACTTTGAGAAGATTAAGGGAATTGAAATGTAGTCAGCTATATTATATTTCGTGTTGAATTAACAATGATTTAAACGAACTCTTAGTAATTGTATTGAATTCGGTCAATTCTGGATGGTTTAGCAATGCTGGGACTTGATAACTAATGTGTTGTCTGCCATAATGGGTTCTTGTCCGCGTGGTTCAAATAACTATCTTACGTAGTGGATAGTGAGCTTGCGCTTGTGGCTCATGTGCAACAAACAGTTTATTAACTTTTATGTGTTTTAACAATTTATAATAATAAATCTGAGAGGCCCTTAGTAGATCATATTGCAGAAACAAAGGTCCTGAACTCAAGTGTTGCGGCTTCTCTTGATAATTTTCGAAAAATCTTAGCACTTTTTTCTCTAAAATAAAGAGCTTCTTATAATTCTGGGTATACGTAGACCCCATACTAGCATACAGTACGAGAGCCTCGAGTAGAATAACGAATAATATTGCAGCTTTTTAAACCACATGGGTACAATATCGCGTATCTTACAGAAGCAACCAGCAATTTTGCTCAGATCAGCCGGAAGGTTCGTAACATGAGTATTCCATGATAGATCTTCTTTCAACAATATACCTAGAAATTTGAGTGTTTGCACCTGTTCCAGTTCAGCCCCCCGAAACTTCAATGTATATATAGTTATGCAATTACGTGGTTTATTAATTGGCGCAAATAATATATACTTAGCTTTGTTAACGTTCAACTGTAACTTATTTATGTGCGACCAATTTGATAGTTGATCTAAATATGTATTAACTGAACTTTGCAACACAGTCATCGATTTGCCCGCAAAAAACACATTGGTGTCATCGGCATACATTATTAGCTGTTCGGAAAATGGAATGAGAGCAAGATCATTAATATAAAGATTAAACAATAGTGGACCCAATGTGGACCCTTCAGGAACACCATTTACAATTTTTAATTGCCGTGATTTCACATTATTGTTTGAAACATATTGGTACCTATTTGTTAGGTAACATCAAACCAATTTTAGTGCAACGCCTCCAATACCATAATCATGCAGTTTTAAGTAGCTCATGATTCAGCGCATCAAAAGCTTTCCTTAAGTCTATGAATAGGCCTATTGTATACACTCTTTATTCAAAATTGTGTATGACTCCATGTTTAGCTTTCAATAGCGCTTGCTCGCACGATCTTCCTTTTCGAAATCCGTACTGTGCCTCACACAAAATATTGTGTTTTGTAATGAAGCACTCAATGCGGACGTTAAATATTGTTTCAAAAACTTTAGATAATACAGGTAGCACTGAGATCGGCCGATAATTGTTGGTACTATTTATGAATTGGACATACTCGCGCTATTTTAAGCGCATCAGGGAATATACTGCATTCAAACATTCAGCATCGGTGATTTAACATTTATCGGTGTGCCTCTCTTCGTCTTCGTCGGTGTCTGCGCTGTTTTTTTACTATGTCTTTTAGAAGTTCTATTTAAAATTTATTTGCTTTGTTCGAAACGAGGACCAAGTGATGAAGACATAGCATCATCAGCCTGACTACGCCAACTGTAGGGCAAAGGCCCCTCCTATGTTCCGCCAATTAACCCGGTCCTGCGCTTGCTGCTGCAACGCTATACACGCAAGCTTCTTAATCTAACCTGCCCACCTAACTTTCTGTCTCCCCCTCGCGTGTTTGCCTTCTCTTGGAATCCAGTCAGTTACGCTTAATGACGAGTGGTTGTCCTGCCTAGGCACATCGTGCCCTGACCATGAACATATATCGTATGCCATAATCCTTAGGTTGCCTAGCGGAAGAGAATGTTCCGATTAGGAGAGCTCCGATGATGAACGCCTTTGAGCAGTGCCATCGGCGAGGGAAATGCCTCTTGAATAATGTTGATGATGGCAATGAAGGCGTTTGATTCGAACGTAACGATGAACGCATCGATAATGATACTCTGTGAAGATAATTATGATGACGAACGCGTTGAAGCAGAGCTATGGGCAAGCAAATTCGCCTTGAATTGTAATGATGATGGTGACGGTCAAAGCGTTTAACGTGAGTATAAACGCGTTAACTGTGGTGATAATAAATGTTCATGGTGAACGTGTTGAACTGATCTGCTAGCAAGCAGAGGCCATTGACAAGCAGAGGCCCCATGAGCGATCATGATGATGATACCGATAAAGAACGCGTTGAACTGATGATGAAGGCGTTGATTGTAATAAGCAGGGATGACTGCGATGATAAATGCGTTCAAACAGAGCCATCAGCAAGCGAATTCACATGTAGACGACAAACGATGATGGGCCTAGTATAACTGGTATTTCCAGCGTCCACATACGTGGACGGTTGTTTTCTTCTAGAAATAAAATTAAAATTTCCTGGTTTTCGGATTATAGCCTCTTTCGTCTGCATTGTCAGTGCATATATGCAAAAAAATTTCTTTAGTGAAGTGTCTCATAATCGCGATCAGCTCGATCTCAAAAGCAGTGAACTGTTCTAAAAATTACTACTTTATCAGATTAACTTTACTTGTCTTCGTAAAAGTGCTAATGAATTGAGGCCATTAAACTAATTGTTCTACTTCCTGCCTCCATTTATGTCGCAGTGCAAATTTCTACAATATTAGGAGAAACTGTGCGCTAGACAACCTAAACCCGAATTTGATACCAAAAAATCTTTCGTAGAGTAAACAGAAATCTATACAAATGCATCCAACTGCATTTATACAGTCAGCGTTCCCTTCATATAGATGCACTAAAACTTTTGAATGAAGCAGAAGTGCTGTTTTTGTTTTTTCAAAGAAATTGGTGTACTGCACTGAGGAAAATATAGCGTTCAATTGGCCCTCCTAGCAAGTGTGCGAGTGACACGGAGAATTACAGGGTTTGAAACGTTCTTTCATGATAATTTGATTTTTCTTTCCCGCTTTTTCTAGAACACCGGGATGTACGATGGCTGGTGAACTCAATAGTTAACCGTCAACTATTCTTGAAAATAAATTAGAGTGTTTCATCCTGTTTCTGTTTCAGCGATTTCATTTGATTGACATAACATAAAAAGCCGTTATCGGGAATTACATAGCGGGGCAGGGAGGGGGGATTTCCTTTTTACTCAGATGTACCGCCATTACGAGCGACATAAATGAAGCAGATAATAAGTGAACATTGTGTTTTGCGTAAGGGTGCAAAATTTATGACACGTAAGTGCAAAAGAAGGGAAAAAAATATTTAGGCAGCTTCGAACTTGTAGTGCCGAGCCTAAAGGCAGTGCGGAGCTTCACGGCTTCCTTTGTCTCTATTTACTTTTTCTTTCTTCCTCTCTTTCGTTCTTTTTCTGTCTTTTCTCCGTTTATATCTATTCACTTGTTTATCTCTACCTCTATTTTTTTTCTCTTTTTTTTTCTTTTTCTATATTCCTTCTCGTTCTCTCTATTTCTCGCTTGCTTCCACTTTCTTGCCACCTTTCTCTCTCTCTCGTTTTTTTTCTATTTCTTGCTCTTTCTGCTATTCTGTCGCTCTATTTCTCTCTTTCCCGTTCTTTCCATGTTAAGCTTTACTCTCTCCCCTCGTCCTTTCCCTCATTCTCATCCTCACTTTCCTTTCTGCTACCATTACCACGCTTGCAGAGTATAGCGAGGGGGTGGCCCTCACTATACTCTGCAAGGGTGCCTGGATAGCTGAGTGATTAGCAGGGATTCTGTCCTAGGGCAGAACCACTGCTAATCACTCGGCTATCCAGGCACGCTTGCAGAACATAGCATAGCCTTGTATACACCAGAACACAGCGAGTTCAGTGTGTGCCGTCATACTTAGGTAGGGTTCCTCGATGCGCGCGCTCCCCTCCGCCGCCGTGGAGAATGGAGACAACAGCGTCGTCTGCTACGGCGTCCGCCATTACGATGCCCTCTCCGCAGGCGGCCTATAGCCACGATAGGCAGCCAATGGGCGTCGCGCGGCTGCATGCAGAGTTCGTTGTGTCAAAACAAGTGGTACTCAAACATGACAAAAATACAAAGTTTTCGCATCGGGAGTGTGAAGGTCTCAGATTTCTATTCTCTAATTTTTATTTTTAAGGCGACATTAGCAGCTGGAGTTGCTCGCAGCTGAAAACTACCGTCCACACCAGCCGCGTTAACACCTTCAGTTAGCATCTTCTTGGGCTAGTCGGTAACTATTTATATTGGTTAAAGATGTGAAACACACGCATCCAAGTCCCATGGCATTTCATTGTGTCTGTGTGTTTTGTGCCTTCCACAAAAGTGTAAAAACAGTTTGCCCGCCGTACGAAAAAAATAATTAAAAAAAAAGCCACGTGCTGTCCCGAGAAAAGAGAAAAAACTGTGAATGCACACCATATTTTCAGATCTTGTTTTCGAATTATTCATCAGCTACCCCATTTACGGACCGCACCCTGCAACGCACAGTATTCTGAATTTTGTTTTCATCTCTTTTACCTTACTGAAAATAGCAGATGGGCAAAAAAAATTGCTGAATACATATCATACTATTTGGGGCTCTACATGCGGCTTTTATGGCATTAAGTCATGAAATTTATGGCATTAAATCATGCGCACACGCGCCCACATGCAATCACGCGCACGCGTAGAAACACACGCATGCGCACATGCTCGCACGCACAATCATGCGTACATGCGCACACGTACAAACACACACGTACGCGCACACACACGCATGCACACACACACACGCCTGTACACGCACACACACACACGTCCACGCACGTATACGTAAACACACGCACACGCGTACAAACCCACACATGCACGCAGATATGCACTTACGACACGCATTCGCACATACGCACGCACATACGAACACACACACAGGCTCGCACTCACACGTATACATACACACGCATGCGCGTGTGCACACACACACACGTACACAAAAACATTCGCACACATAAGTACACCCCACACGCACGCACACACACGTGCACGCACGCATACACACACTCACCGACATGCATGCGCACACACGTACACACACACGGGCACGCGCACACAGACGCACACGCGTACACGCACACACACGCACGCACAATCACGCGTAAATATAAATGCAATACATCGTCCTTCAGCAACTCTTTTAGATGTGAAGCATCTTATGGCGAAGCTTAATCCGGTGGTGGTGGTGGTGGTGGTGGTGGTGGTGTGCCGCGTGCCCTCCCACCCTTACTGCGCATGCGCAAAGAGTTAAAAAAAAATAAAAAATAAAAAAACCTCCTCTCCCCCTCTCTCTCCTCTAGGCATCCCTCCCCCGCGGCAACCACACCCACACTGCGCATGCGCCTCCCTTCCTCTCTCCCCTCTTACACTCCCCCCCTCTCTCCATCCCTGCCCGCGGCGTCTAACTCCCCCTCTGCGTGCATGCGCGTCCCCCCCTCTCTCCCTCTCCTACGCTCCCCGCTATCTCCTCTACGCATCCCTGCCCACGGCGTTCACACTCCCCACTGCGCATGCGTGTCACTCCCTCTCTCTCCTCTCCTACGCTCCTCCCTCTCTCGCCTCGCGACGCCGACGCAGGCAGCGTCTGCTAGCGAGTTTCTTGGTTGAAAAAACCGACTGCTGCGCTGCACAACCGTTCACTGGCCATCTCGTATATATAGCAATGGATCTTGACCTCCAAGGTGGCGCCGGTGGGAAATTTCTCCTGTGTTGTTGAATAATAAAAATTCGCAGCGAGCGCGTTAACTAAAAGCGGAGTGCGGGTCTCTGTGTCCAGTCGGAGTCTTCTGTCTCTCATTGCCCATTAGCAGCGATTGGCATGTTCTAGTAGGAAAAACTGCTCCATCACTGCCTGCTTTGCGCCTCCCCAGTTTTCTCCTGCGCAACGCTGCGATGAGCGCCAGCGTCAACGCCGCCGCCAGTGTAAGCGTTAGCGCCCGCTGCTTCACATCTACACATGGTTCCCTTTAGCGGGGAGATGGTGTAATTTTTTTTCCGAGAACTATCATCAGTCAGTGGAATCGACTTCCTCCCACAATTGTAGAAATTTCTTCCACTGATTCGTTCTTTTCTGCAATAAAAATGATTGAATCTTTCGACCGCTAAGCCTTACAAATTGCGTGTGTGCGCCTGGCAGTCGCCATGATCTGTACGGTATCTTGGTTGTAAACTATGTTGTTTTGTTTTGGTGTTTCATTTGCCCTTGTACTGGAACAATGCTGCACTTTGTTTTAATTATTCTTCGCATTGTCATTAACTTTTGTGGTTTCTGCATTTTTTTTAGTTTGTTTTCCCAATACATATGACATTTTGTGACGCAGCTGTGCTCGATGCAGCTGTGTATGTTTGGTGTTACACAAACTTATGTGAACCTGCAATTATCATGTTTGGTTTGTTCTTTTCCTATACCCCCCCCCCCCCCCGCTATAATGCCTGTATGGGCGCTGTGGGTATTAAATAAAGAAAGAAAGACATGAGCACAAACACACACGCACACGCACATACGCCGTCACCGTTCGGCAATACGCGTCCGGGTACCAGCTGACAAACGCCAAGGCGTCGTTTCTCGACCTACAATGCGAGAAGAGTGAGTGCCCCGAAAGTATTCCTTCGGCAACGTATACGTTGCGGCGAGTTACGTCGAGCGAGAAGGCCAGCGTAAGCGCGGCGAGTTATAACTCTCCATATGCTGAAATGGCATAACTTAGGCTGCACAAACACGAACGGTCCGCGGGTTGCCACTTGTCGCGCTTGATCTTTACCAGCCACAGGAGTCGCCTTTTCGGATCTTTCGGAAATCTGAACATCTTATAGCCATTTCGCGAGTGGTTTGTGCACTGTGGCACGCAACACCCGGGCATTTTGTCCGACAAAACGCCGTGCACCTGTCTCACTCAACCAGCCGCGACGAGGCGGGGGAAGCCGAATGGCGGCCGCCGATCGGAAGGCGGCATTCACCCCCTCAAAGAATGGCTCCACCCTCCAAGGGGGCGCGCGCATCGAGGAACCCTATACTTAAGCAGCACGTCGCGCTATCTGTTTAAAAAGCGGCGAGGCAACACCCTGAACTGCTATGCTAGCAGACGCTCCGCAAATCAAACGCGAAACTTCCCAACCCGATTCCGGCTGTAAGCATGTTTCGCGCTTTTAGATGCGAAGCAGCTCTTTGACTAGCCTGTGTAACACTGTCCATCCGTGCGTCCGTACGAACGCACCGCAACGCGCGCCCCTCGCCGCAGGTGTTGGAGCGGTGCCAAGTTGGTCACGGCGTTGACGTCACGCTTCCCTCGCAGTGCGCGCTGACGTCACTCTCTCCCTCGCCTGCCGCGCGCTCGCCGCAGCGCCCGCAGCTGCCGCCTGTCCGTTCGCCCGCAACACCTGCCGCTACCACCGCTCGCTACACCGCCGACTCGTCGGTTCACGCGCAAAAAATTAGCGCCATCTTCCCGAAGGGAACCCTGATGGGATGCGAAGCAGCAGCGTTGCGCACGGTTGGCGTCACGGGTTGAACGGAGCTAACGAAGTTGCTGCGGTGAGCGCTGGAAGATTCGATTGAAGCGATGGCTGGCGTAGGTCTTGTCGTTTCTTCAGAGTGGACACGGGCGCTGGACCGGAGCTGGCGCGTTAGCGCCGTTCAACCCGTGACGCCACCCGTGCGCAACGCTGCTGCTTCGCATCCCATCAGGGTTCCCTGTGGGAAGATGGTGTTAATTTTTTCCTCTCCTGAAAATTTGTGCTGTTTTCTAGTGAACCGTCGAGAAGACCTTCCTCGACAGTCCGGAATGTCTACAGCACGTGCATTGCAGACTGCGAAAGCAACTTCATCAGGTACGTATACTATCGCGATGGAAAGAAACGTGAACAGCTGAAAGCGTGGCTTTCGACTCAATCGTACTGTGACATGCCTTGACTGTCGCTAGGCAAAACTTGTGCTTTCTGCCGGCGTCACCGCAGCGCTAGAATCCCGCTCCGGCTTACGCTCATGCACCGCATGTGCTTATCATTTGTCAGTCATGCCTGGCACTCGGAACACGTACACACGCGGTGCAAAAGTGCCAGCCAGATCAAGATTTTATAGTACTACGGTGACGCCGGCTTAAATCACGGATTGGCCTAGCGACAGTTAAGACATGTCACAGTTCGACTGAGTCGAAAGCCACGCTTTCCGCTGCTCAAGTTTCTCTGCATCGCGATAGTGCGCCGTTACATTTGTACAAACGTGCGCAGTGTGCGTGCACGTGAGTCGTAATATCTCCCAATATTGCGGCTATATCTCCGCATGTGGCCTGCGAAAGAGTACCGCAATGATTTGGTGCCGCATACTACACGCATACTGCACACAAATTAGTGCTGTAAAGCGAAATAGCTGGCGTCACGCTTGAATACACGGCAGTAAAAGTGAACTTACTCGTACACTTTTACTGGGCTCGTAGTTTTTCCTGTTGATTGCAATTATCAACTGGTGGCGGAGCTAGGCGTTTTTCGTTGAGGATGGAAATCTCGGCAGTCTGAAAACACCGCACCGGCACGATTCACGCGTCGTGTTGCGCTCTTCACAGACAGTGCTGTGTAATATCTTCGTCTTGCACTGATCGTTTTCGCATTCAAAGATGGCGCAGTGGTGCCCAAACGACTTCTTGTAACCGGAAGCGGCGTGAACAGGCGCTTTCTCGCATTTTAATGCCCCACAGATGCCACTTACCATCTTAAATTGGCGCAAGAGATACACGTCTTGGCAGTCCAGAACGAAATGGCGTCTGGGTTCGAGAGTATGCCGCCGGGAGCCTAGGCGCGTGGATGCGAGATTGGCGTGCTCTGGTCTACAGTCCATGAAGGCTAGGAGAGAACCACTACTGTTACGCTCTGTCCTCTTGTGTCGGTCTGCTCGGCCGTTTCTCTTTTAAATGCGAATGCATTTCTTAGGCGGGCTATGTCGGGCGGCGTTGTCCGCGGCGGTGTCCGCGCGCCGGCAGGTGTTATCTCTCCGGTCTCACTCCCTCTCCCATAGCAACAGTTGCGGGCGCGCGCGCTTATCCTCGCCCCTAGCAACCGGAGCATGTGGTGCGAGAGAGTGTAGGAGAGGGTAGGTGCAGTGCTTCGCCACTCCTTCTCTCGCCGTTCGCTCTCTCTCCTCCCTGCGCCCCCCCTCTCCCGTCCGCTCGCGCCTCACCCTCGACCGTTCGCTGGCTGGGTGCCTCTCAAAGCGATGGCAGAAGTCGGTGAAAGCGAAATCTCTCGGCGCAAGAAATGCATTCGCATTTCCTCACGATTCCCTTCGGGGAGGTGGGGGGCATTTTTTTCCGTAATGCGCTATACCAGTTGAAGTACGACGAACCAACTCGCCCAATCTTCAACACTTGCGTTACGACCGGCCCTGGAATTCATCACGGCAGAGGCATCTGGGGATGTTCCTGTTAGCCAAAAAGTTCTTTCCGGGATCGGTGCTCTTCGGGGGCGCAAAAAGGCTCCCCCATTTTCCTGGTAGGTGTTAATGCACCGGGGGCCCGCGTGCGCGAGACCCGCCGGACCCGAGTCGTAACACTGCTAACCACTCGGCTCTCTAGGCAAAATTGCAATGTTGTTCACGCAATGATTGATGGCAGATGTGTGCTTGAAAATGTTGTGCTCTCTTGCAACATAACTTTGTTGTCCCCGTTTGTGTGACGTACAACTCGAAATGAGAAATATACTCTAACGGCGTGCTTTCAACAGATACAAAAGACATTACTTCGAAGTTTGAAGAGTACTATGAAAGTTAAGTTTATTTAGTTCTCGCTGATGATCCTGATGTTCACCTCAAGGCTAGTTTTGTTTCTCTTTTGAGCCCCTTGAAGGACGATGATTGAGCAGTCATTAATGCACCCATACCCATACAGGAAATTGAGCAGGCAATTGACAACTTACCTTTTTCGAAAACACCTGGTCCTGATGGCATCTCAGCTGACTTTTACAAAGCTTTCCAAAAAAAAAAAGCTGTCTCCCATATTGCTGGATATTAAATGCGAAGCATTTCTTTGCGTACTGCAGCCACTTTTAGCGTTTCTATCTACGTATCTATCTATCTATCTATCTACGCATCTATCTATCTATCTATCTATCTATCTATCTATCTATCTATCTAGCCGCCTACATCTGGGTGATCTCGTGATTACCCCTTTATCTTGGGGTAGACCAAAATTAGTATGTGAGAATAAGATGGTTTGACGAATACGACTCGCTGGTCGTGACATGAATAATGACAATCCCGTCGCGTACGTCGTCAAACTCTTTCGGGCAAACCCTGTGGCACATACCCCGGGGCGGGTATGTGCCACAGGGGATTGACAGTTTAGACTACCCAGGAACGGCGAGACAAACATATGTACTTTTAACGCCAGGGCGTTAAAAGCTGACGCCATCAGCAGCGTTGACCGGACGAATGCAAATAATACATGTGAGAGTCCCAACAGGAATCGAACCCAAGCATTCTGCGTGGCAATCAAGCATTCTACCACAGAGCCACTCCAGGTCTCGGAACTTCTTTTCGAATAGACCCTAATGTTCGTGAAACATCAATTGTCGTTGCAGTGCTGGCTGTACAATTTTATAAACAATACATATGTACTCCGATGATACAGCCGTCACGCCAGGTTAACATCAATTATAGTAAAGCGCAATCCACTGAAGTTGATATATGTTGCAGTGTCCAGGGCTACCATCCTCGCGAGCACAAGCGCTACATATCAGTTTACCGCTTCTGGTGTTGCTACAGCCCATGTTCCTGTTGGCATCGTTACGCAACTCTAAAACAACTTGTTATGCAAAACATATGCGACTGTGGAACATATGTCTGTGCGTACAACATTTGTACATATCTTTAGCGTAATTTCGTAACGTTTAGCTCTATAAAACATTACAACCCAGTCACCTTCCCTCCGCATGCTTCGCCTAACATCGATACCGAAGGTACGTGGAATCTGCCAATTTTTTTTTTCAAATAAGTTATGACATAGAGACACTACCGCGATCTTTTTGCAAAAGCCACACTGTTTTAATACCGAAAACCTCTGAAAAGGAAAAAACTTCGCTCCGTCGAAGGTTACAAGCCACCATGCGTGAGAAGACACCATCCACGCATGTTTCTTGTACGTTTCTCCTCGCCACCAGTGGTATAAAAAGACTCGCTGGTTTCAATAAAATATCAGTTGTCAGTCAGCGCTCCGTGTGTCTTGTGTGCCTTCCTTTCTGTGGTGTCTTCTCGCGCTGTAAAATATGGAAGCTAAGAACCAACTCGCCCAAGATATCGTCCAGTGCATCTTCAATACTGCTATGGTTATCAAGAAAAACTTCCCCATCTCCCGCTAAAGGGAACCATGTGTGGATGCGAAGCAGCGGGGAGATGGCTGGCTTGAGCGGGAGAAACGTCGCCGCTCCCGATTCGATAGGCGCCGCTCCCGGGCGCTCATCGCGGCGCTGCACAGGAGAGAATGAGGCGCGCGTGATGCGTCATTTTCATACCGCGAAACTACCGCGGCGCCCCCCAGCGGAGTATGCAGCGGAGTATGCTGTCGCACCACCTGTCGTGCGCGCCGCTCCGTATAGTAGAGGATTCCAAGAGGAGAGGACGGGGGGGGGGGGACAGTAGGAGAGGAGAGAGAGGGGACGCGCATGCCGCTCCGTAGAGGAGAGCATTCCAGTAGGAGAGAAAGGGGGCAGCGTAGGAAAGGAGAGAGGGGGGGAGGAGACGCACATGCGCTGTGGGACGCGGGAAGGAGGGACGGAAAAAGCCAGCACAAGCACATGCAAGCAAGATCAAGGAATGAAGTAAACGGGAGGCGGGCGCCGCTCCGTAGAGTAGAGTATTCCTAGAGGAGAGGACGGGGAGGACAGTAGGAGAGGAGAGAGAGGGGACGCGCATGCCGCTCCGTAGAGGAGAGCATTCCAGTAGGAGAGAAAGGGGGGCAGCGTAGGAGAGGAGAGAGGGGCGGGAGGAGACGCACATGCGCTGTGGGACGCGGGAAGGAGGGACGGAGAAAGCCAGCACAAGCACATGCAAGCAAGATCAAGGAATGAAGTAAACGGGAGGCGGGCGCCGCTCCGTAGAGTAGAGTATTCCTAGAGGAGAGGACGGGGGGGGGACAGTAGGAGAGGAGAGAGAGGGGACGCGCATGCCGCTCCGTAGAGGAGAGTATTCCAGTAGGAGAGAAAGGGGACAGCGTAGGAGAGGAGAGAGGGGGGGAAGAGACACACATGCGCTGTGGGACGCGGGAAGGAGGGACGGAGAAAGCCAGCACAAGCAAGCAAGATCAAGGAATGAAGTAAACGGGAGGCGGGCGCCGCTCCGTAGAGTAGAGGATTCCTAGAGGAGAGGACGGGGGGGGGGACAGTAGGAGAGGAGAGAGAGAGGGGACGCGCATGCCGCTCCGTAGAGGGGAGCATTCCAGTAGGAGAGAAAGGGGGGAGCGTAGGAGAGGGGGAGGAGACGCACATGCGCTGTGGGACGCGGGAAGGAGGGACGGAGAAAGCCAGCACAAGCACATGCAAGCAAGATCAAGGAATGAAGTAAACGGGAGGCGGGCGCCGCTCCGTAGAGTAGAGGATTCCTAGAGGAGAGAAAGGTGGGGAGCATAGGAAAGGAGAGAGAGGGGCTGTGGGACGCGCGAAGGAGGGACGGACAAAGCCCCCCGCAAGCACATGCAAGCAAGATCAAGGACTGGAGTCAACGGGACGCGGGCGCCGCTCCGTAGAGTAGAGGATTCCTAGAGGAGAGGAAGGGCGGGAGCGTAGGAGAGGAGAGATAGGAGCTGCGGGACGCACGACGCGGGAAGGAGGGACGGACAAAGCCCCGACAAGCACACGCAAGCAAGATCAAGGGATGGAGTGAACGCGGGCGTCAGACACCACCAGTAGTGCGCGTTATTCTTTGCTTGCACCCACCACCTGCCTAGCCATTACTAAGCAGCCACTCTGTGCTCTCCGCCATGACTCCTGTGACTGTAATGGTGGTTGACGGCCTTATTGTACTACAGTGATCTGGTTCGCATGGTGGCTGCTTCCCTACTTCATGAAAGTGACCGGACGCGGGATGGACGGACATAGCCCCGAGCGTAAGAAATGCTACAGGTAGACCTTGCAAAAGTCTTTGATCGTGTTAGTCATTCGTTCCTTTTTTTTCTCTTCTTGAGCATGCCAATGTTGGCACAATTGGGCTTATAGGCAGGGCTGGGCAAAGATACTTTGAAATTGTATCGCGATACGATACAAGATACTCAGGCAAGAAGTATTGGAGATACAGATACAAGATACTACTGCAACAATTGTATCCGATACGATACATGCCAATTGTATCTTAAGATACTTCGATACATTCGCAAATTTGTTGTTGGAGACCCCGATAATGTAGCGGCAAACGCCTACGTACAAAAAGGTCTGTTTAAATTTTTTAAAGTTTGACCAATTTAATTTCATTTTAATGAAATGTCTGTTATTATCTGAAGCATTTTGTCCTTTTTGATCAAAGTACATTAGTTTACTTCTGAAGATATTATTAGGGTTTCTTTTAGCTTATCGTCGAAGCTTGGGCGTGTTGGTTAAACATTGGAGAGAACACAGCGCGAAAGAAGACGGGGACAATGAAGGGCGACGTACACGCAGCGTTGACTTACAACACTATGTCGCGCATGTTAATGGCATATGTATAATGTTCATCCGTCCCTTCCATTGAATAAAATGTTGTAAGTCAGCGTTGTGTGTGCGTCGCCCTTCCTTGTCCTCGTCTTCTTTTGCGCTGTGTTCCCTCCGATTCCTTTAGCTGCTTAACAGGACAGCTCTTTAGACACTTCGCTGACAGCGGTGTTTGCTTGTCATTTCTGTAATTGGCGGGAGTCGCTTCTCAGCTTGCCGACCAGCTAGCGGGTTGCCATCTAACCACACGAGTTTCAATAAGAAGCCCTCGCACGATGGCGCAAATACCGGCGTTCAGTTTTACCTTGCTCATAAGAGACCGTTTATGCAATACCGAATCACCGGTGTACAGCAGTGACAACGGTGGTAGCGACATATTTTGTGACGCATTATGTATACGTAGAGCACATAAAACTGCAATTACTTTTCATATTCTTCTTATCTACCGGGGTAAAGTGTTCTATCTATATACTTACTAACGTGCAATCAATTTTTCTTCAACGAGATGACATGTGCACTCCAGAGACGCCTCAGACCTATTGTATTGTCACGTGATGGTGACTATGAAGGAAGTGGCAGTCACTCTGGTATAGACGAAACTCTTTATTGGGCTAACTTGTGCTCAGAAAACCAAGTAACTCAACGTACAAGCAAAGCGCACTGTACTCTGGTATCGGCAATAAATGTCGTCGGCCTCCGGTAATTTGATCATCGGCAGAACGCGTCTTGTTTTATACATCAGTTATCGCACCTTCCAGAGTTATCGCTGGTGCTCGCGTAAGCTCGCAAACGAACTAGAGTACGCGTGTACTACGCGTAATCTTAATAATTTTGGGTGTTTAACGTCCCAAAACCACGACAACGTGGGACGCAGTAGTGGAGGGCTCCAGAAAGTTTGACCATCGGCTGTTCTTTAACATGCAATTAAATCTAGGTACATGCGCCTCTAGCCTTCTCCCTTCATCGAAATGCGGCTGCCGCGGCAAGATTTGCGGGGAAGAACAATTTGAGACAATCTCGAAGATTCCGAAACATTGCCGTGCGGCTTGCTACGAGCAGTGATGACAGTTTTTAGTGGTTTAAACCCGATCACACCAAAATAAAAAAAAAATAAGAGTGCGTGGCAGTATAGCTGCACAAATCGTCGCCGGAAAACGTCGCTATCCACGCTATTGCCGCATATAGCTCCGATTAGCTGGCAATTAATAATAGGAAAAAATAAGGAGGCCTAAAAAAGGAAAACAATTACAATTAAAATAGAAAAGCCATTCCGTATCAAACATTCATAGTGAATACATACAGACACACGACACAGGCGGCACTCCTAATAGCTATGACAATTAAGCATGAAGTATCGTCAACTTACCTGTTCAGGTCAGACAATAAAAAAGTCAATGCGATACGGAAAATTGCCTAAAATAGCTCGTTGGGACGCTCATAGGACGACCGGACCAATTGGTATAGAAATGTTACTCGAATACCGTTCCTAAGATGTTTAAGACAGCTTCTAATTATTTCCATTATTATAATGTAAACTCAATTTCGCCATTTTACCAAGCAGTAAGCAAAATATGGTGTACTGTACACTTAATGCATGCCCACATAATGACATACTTGTTTCCCAAATCGCCTAGGCAGACGAGTAAACTCAAGTGAATATAAATGTGTAAACAGTAGCAGAAATAAAACAGACACTTAAAGGTAAGGATACAACCGAGAGCTTATTTTGGCTGCTTAGAAAAGACATACTGCCGTCACCAGACCGAAAAAAAAAGAAAATACAGTTCGGAGCCCTTGGTAATGTATGGGATGCAAGAGAGGGACAACTAAGAAAGCACTTGTGCTGACATTCATATTATGATTCCAAGAGCTATTGGAATAGAAATTGCAAGAAGAAAGGGATATGGTACGCCGAGATATCGTCTGGTAGGTAAACGCTTGTTCTATTAGATCTAGCATCGGTACCGGCAGTGCTATAGTTAGAATCTTATTTTCACATAAGTCAATCACGTGTAATTTAAACTTGCATCCACAAGATCCTTCAAATCGCTGATGTGTGAAAGCCACGAGATGCAAAGCAACCTCGTGCTTCAGATTTCGTAACGAAGTACCGCGCACGAGGGCGGCATCAGACTTTGTATGCTCATCGCCGCACGCATTGTGGTACGCGGCGCTGGTAAGTGGCTGAGAGTATCATGGCACTGACACAAATAAAAAAGGGAAGAAATCGACAAAATAAAGCGCACGTGGGCAAGCTCGGAAACGTCTACGTTCGCGCGCTTGTTTCTGTCAAGACTGCGCAAGCGCTGCCATATTGCTCTGCCTCACCAAAAGGGACGCGCACAGCTCATCACCTGCTCTCACTGGTAGACTATGGCGGAAAGATAAAAATATGTCACTGCCTTTAGTTTTATTCAGGTGGCTTAGTGGCACCAGTAGCTTGGGAAGCCGAGTTCAGTCAGCGAATATTCTTTCGCGCGGTAGTGTTGCGATAGAAGTATCTTGTATCTTAAGATACACGATACATAATTGAATGTATCGGAAATACAGATACAGATACTCGTCTTGTGAGACGTATCGCGATACAGATACAAGATACCCAAAGAGTATCTAAGATAGTATCGAAGATACATGTATTTTCGATACTGCCCAGCCCTGCTTATAGGGCGTTAAAGTTTGTTATAATGAGTGTTCAACTCATCTGATTGTTAATGGTCAGCTTTCGAAACCTGTTTCTATTTGCTCTTTTGTAAAACAGGGATACCCAATGTCACCACTTCTGTTTGCACTTTATCTAGAACCGCGGTACTTAAGCATAATACTGTCCAGTTGTATTCGCGGCTTCAGTATATTAGGCGGTGAAGTTGAAGTATTAGCTTATGCAGACTGTTATAAGTGAGTTAGTGTGGGCCCAGGATCCGTAATAAAGGACACGACAGTCAGGTGGTTTGTGCGCACAACACAGAATATATTATAGCAAACGATAAGTGGACACCTCACAAGCACACGGACCACACTAAAAACCCTATTCTACAGTCGGAAGTCTCACGCGCTTACACACCCTTAATTACAGTCAGAAGTCTCGCGCGCCTATGCAACCGTAACTGTCCTACTCGCCGTCTGTCGTCGTCGTTGCGATGGGGTTTCTTGTGGACGCTCGACGAGGCAGTCGGCAGTCCAGCACGTCTCCAAATGGTGTGGCCCGGCCGTAACGGGGTCGTCGGACAGCAGGCCACACCAGGCCACTGGAGTCAACGGCCAGTCGCTGGCTCGAGCTGCGGCCACCTTAGATCAGCTGGCGGTTGCCCTTCGAAGCCACGGACACCCTTAGCCCCGAGGTCCTCAGGCCAAGAACATCGATAGCTTCCAGTACCGGGAGCAGTGCGGGCATCGAGGTCGCCAGGTCCGTATATCTGCAGGACGCCCGGACGAGAGCAGCAGCTCCGAGCGGAACATCAGGTTCGCAGGTCCGCATGGCTGCGGAACGCCTGGTTGGTAATCGCCGCGACCCAAAACCGTTGATCAGCGAGCTGCCGTTCCGATCCTGTCACGCACCATCCGCTCGAGCCGCACACCGCACACGCTCTTCGTTTTTTAGATGCGAAGCAGCTTAGAGCGGAGTTCAATCCGGTGGTGGTGGGCGTCCTAACCACCCCTACTGCTCATGCGCCTACTCTCTCTGCCACTCTCCTTCTTTACGCAGGCGTTCGTTCGCCTTCTCTCCTCTCCTCCACCCGCGCTGCAGCCTCTAAACCCACTCCCTCCTCTCCCTCCCCCATTTCATATAAGCGCGTGCGCTCGGTCGAGGAAGTCTCGCTTGAATCGTGCGGTCGCTCCGTCAGCTCCCGGTCGCTGCAGTTGTCTCGAAAGCCTCGCCACCCTCGCCGCAGACTCGCGTTGTCTCTCTGTAGCGGAAGTAGTAGCTCGATGCCGACGCTTGGCTTCGACGGCCGAGTGAACGTAAACGGAAACTTGGTGCGCACCCCCCAATGCTGCTTCGCATCCCCTCGTGGTTCCCTTTAGTGGGAGATGGTGTAATTTTTTTCTTCCCGTCAGAAGCTCTTCGCCGAACTGCCGTTCCATCTTCGCCTTCGTCGCGTCGACACAATCCACATCATCACACAGACGAAGTCGCTTTCTTTTGCACAGATAAACCAAGCGTAGAAAATGTGGTATCTACAATTGAAAATTTTGGCGTTGTATCAGGAGCTCGTCTGAATGCCTCTAAGAGTTTAGGACCATGGTTTGGATCGTGGGGTAGCACGCCAGATCAGTTCACAGGGATTAATTGGACACGAACACCACCAAAGTACCTCGGTGCTACCACTAGACGCGTATAGATTCAGTGCGAATTACTGGAAGGAGCGCGTCCCTAAGCTTGAACGACAGGCCCAGACATTTCTTCCCCATCGACTTTCAATATTTGGGAGAGCTGAAGCCTGCAATACTTTCCTAGCAACAAAGCTTTACTACGTATTGCAACTGTGGGGTTCCGGCCGTCTGGCCAAAGATAGGCAGCCGCTGAGGACGAATCTCAGAAAAATAACATTTATTGGTACTAAGAACGTGAAAAGGTTAAGGGGAGATGCGAGTCGAAAATTTTCAAAAATTACATATTTTCATATTTTTGTTTTTAATTGCTTTCACAAGTTTAGTTTCTGTACTTTCACGACAAAAAACTGAAGATTGGAATTAAACTCGAAGTAGGTCAAAATTGTTGTTAAAGAGCACAAGGTGGCTACTAAAAATCTAAGAAGTCCTGATTGTCTAGAGTCCCCTGGAAATTGTCACCTGGCTGCTTGCCATTGCATTTCACATGAGGGGTTCACTAAAGTCACATGCTCAAAATAACCATGATTGCCAAGCTCTCATGATGGAATAAATCATCTTAAATGACAAATCTTTTCCGCATAGATGAGCTTTCCCCTATACCTTTAAAATGCGTTTTTCTCAAGATACAAATCTGGGCAACTTCATGAGTTTTGACATCATATTTTTGGTACTTCTGATAGCCAGATCGGGATGAAATTTTGCCCACATATTTCGTAACATATGCAGAGTGCAAGTATCTACTTTAAAATTTGATATCACCAAATATAATTATTACGAACCTAAAATAAGCAATTAGTATGGTCTGAGCATTCTAAGGCTTCTCACATTACAATTTTTCTTCTCCATTAGAATGTCTTATACGCGTTTTCTTGATAGTTATTTGCATTCTACAGATAATGTGGAGCAATATGAGCCAATAATGGCTCAGAACGGTAAACATTTACTGGCAAAAGAAGAGTCTACAAAAAGAACTATATTTTACACATTGTCGTGGCACAAAACGAAAACTGTAAAGCTTACTATAAAACTAGTTGCTTATTTGAAATCAGCATAAAATCCCCTATATACAGCAAAAATTTCACTGCCTTAGGCTACAGATTAACGCAACTTTTTTTCCGAATCGAATCTCCCCTTAAGCGCACGATTACAACAGCTGGGCTCACAGCGACCACTCCTGCCATCATCCTATGCCGCGCCGGGCACACACCGCACACGCGTTCGCTCCTGGCCAGTCCGCCACCAAGTCACCGCGCAGCGTATTCGCTGCCGCTTTTGTAGCCAGCATCTGAGCAGCGCTCACCCACTGCGCAGCACGTGTCGGTATCTGGTGCGCGCAGTTCCCATACAACTTATCCATTGCGCAAGATTTTATGTATAACGCTTTCATCGAATATTTTCTACCTTCATATGGTCTTCGACTTTTGAGCCCATGCGTCGTGACAACATATTCAGCCCAGTTAGCGAGGGTGGGTTGGGATTAAAACATCTTTATCTATGGCAAACAGTTTCACGATTCTTCTTTTTTCGAGAGAATTCCCATCCCGTAATCAGTTCATTCTTGCAGGTTACACTTGTTGATTGTTTACCAGACTTAATTGTTTCATCAGGCTTCTCCGATCGCCCGTGTTTGTGGGGATTCATGCAGGAAGTTTACCTCGCTGTTCGGTTCCTTAAAGCTCGCTTTTCCATAGAATACCTGTACACAGTATCGCGCTAGGTACTCTATAAGGATCTACTAACTACGCTCTTCCCGCCTCCGTTGTACTGTTCATTGTACTCCGATCTTCCTGACCACGATGTGTTGAAACGAGTGCGCAAAAGGTATATCCCACCGAATTCAAAAACATTATTCTATAAGCTCATCATGATGAGTGGTTTTCAGCGCAAAACGACGAAGACACAGGAAAAGAAGGGACACGAACACCAGCGCTGTCTCACAACTGACTTTATTAGCAATGGAAACACAGATTTTATAGCACAACCTAACCCACGTGGGCACACGTCGATGACATCAAACAGAAGATAAACGAAGAGATTAAAGGACTAACTGAGCACAATATATATCAAGTCACAGAACTGTTCAAAAAGGAAATTTCCCTGTCATGCAGGGCGATAGAAGGCACACTTACACAACTAAGGCCCTTTTTGTGGATATAAAAAGCCTCCACAATTTCCTTGGTAGCCTCATCGGTATGCGTGAAAATACATATAGTCTTTTCAAACATTACTGTGCAGCCATATTCTGTACGATGCCTAGACAAATGAGAATATGGATTGCCTTCGAGTGAGCGCTTATGTTCCATTAGTCTTCCATTAGAATTTTTCATTAGAATTTTTATCTGAGCCTGTTCTTTTTCCGAGCAACTTCCGATCAATGATTCCACAAATGTTTTTCATTTTGTTAGGGGCCGATAAGAGAACATTAACGTTGAATCTGCTAGCAACGTTTTTTAACCCATGCGACAGTTTATGAGCATATGGTATTGTCGTGTTGTCGAGGGGTTGAAGGAAGACCGAGAGACGTCAGGTTTCAAACGAGAGAACAAACGATACGTTTATTTCACCGCCATGATTATCTACCCAGTCCCTGTAGCTGTCCCAGCCTTCCTAGCGGCGGGGTCCCAACAGGTATGTGGCGCCCTCTCTGGAGTGTGTTGAGAGTTCTCATGACACGACACCTTCCCCTTTTGAGAAGACAGGCACTCAGCTTGATCATAGGTTCAGGCGTGGCGGTGGTTTAATGGCTCGGCCACTGCGGGTGGTGTGGTTGGCATCTCCTGACCAACCCATTCCTGCTTGGTTCGGTGGTGCAACTTCTGGCACCTCTTACAGATGTGCTTTTGTGCGACGGACGCTTCCTTTGGCCGTTTGCGCAACATAAGATCTCGGTGCATTTGAAACTCCAACAATGGTTCCTTGTTGTTGGCTCCCATGTCTGATCTGGACAACTGTACCTGGCTTTAGCGGTGGCCTGTCTCTTGTTTTACGCCTCATGTTGTAGTTTTTGGCTTCTCGCTCACGAATGACTGCTTTGTTTTGCCGGAACTGACACTGGTATTCCCACTTGGGCCCAAGTGTTCCAGGCAGAGTAGGAACGTTTGTTTTGAGCTTGCAGCCCATGAGAAGCTCAGCCGGCGAGTAACCCTCGGGTCCAGGTGTAGCTCTGTGGGCAAGAAGGCCTTCAGCAACATTCGTGGATTTGCGGATGATGTTCTTGGCAGTCTGTACAGCTCTCTCAGCTTCGCCATTGCTTTGCGCGTAATGTGGGCTGGAGGTCACATGTCTTACACCTCAACTGCTCATAAATAGCAGGAACTCGAGTAAGCTGTACTGCGGGCCATTGTCGGACCTCAAAATGTCCGGAATGCCATAGCGGGCGAACAACTTACTTAGGAACTGCACAACACGTTTGGTTTGAGTTCCACAAAGCTCTTCCAGTTCAAAAAACCTTGAGTAGTAGTCAACAGCTACTATGTAGTTCCTCCCTTCATGGTGTGTGTGTGTGTGAAAAACATTTATTCAACGAGAGTTTGCAGGCCCAAGGACCCTTTACATAGGAGGAGTCCTTATTCCGGGACCCCGCTGGACAAGGCCGCTCCCCGCGCCCGTTGGACTAGAGCTCTTTGAGCTTCCAGTCCTGAGCAATTGAGTAGGGCTGCCTCCCATGCCTCTCTAGTAGGGGAAGGGTTAGGGAAGGATTCATCTGACATGCCCACACCATGTGAAAGTTATCGGCAACTTCCCCACAGTGAAGGCACCGCCCATCAACTTTGGGATCAAAATGCTTTATTATGGCAGGACACAACAAGGTGTTGGTCTGCAGGCGCCTTAGGATTCGTTCATCGGCCTTACTCAAGCCCTTAGCAGGGACCGAGAAAAGCCGATGGAGTTCGCAATAGTGCACCAGAATTTCTCTGAATCGCAGAAGCGGCTGCCTAGTCTCTGAGCCGGAAAAGCCTGGTTGAGGTGCCCGGTGGTTAAGCGCGTGGGCGGCCGCATCCGCAGCCTCGTTACCTCTAAGGCCCTGGTGGCTCGGAGTTTAAACGATGCGTTTGGGGGACGGGTCTGTATCCCTTACGGCTCGCTTTAGAATATCGTAGGCTAAAGGTGAGACCTCGCCCGCCAGGTAGTTTTCGCAGGCTCTGCGCGAATCTGTAATGATTACCCTAGAGTTCGTGTGCGAGGCGGCAAGCGCTATTGCTACCTCCTCAGCCCGCGCGGAGTTGACAGCACGATAGGAGAGCCCGTTAACGCGTTGGTCCTGGTGAACTACGGCGGCCGTGTAGAATCCGGTGGTTGACGGCCCTGCCACATCAACGTAGTATACACCGGGCTTAGATCCGTATTGGTGTTCGAGGGCCAGTGAGCGCGCCCCTCGTCTGCCTTCATGTGTCGGCAAGTGCATGTTGCGAGGAATTGGAGAAACCCAGAGCTTGTGGCGCCACAGCTCTGGAAGTCTGCATGTCTCCTCCGGAATGCAGTCGTGTTTTATGCGCAGGCGGCCTAATAAGCGGCGCCCGGATACCGTCTGGGAAAGTCGAGTATATTGATTAACGAGGTGGGCCTCCTTCAATTCCTGGTAGGAGTTGAGCACCCCGAGCGCCAACAACTTGGCATTGGAGGTGGTTACCGGGAGGTCCAAAGCTCACTTTGTAGCCTTCTTAATGATGGCGTCTATGCGTTGGTCATGTTGCTTCGTAGTGCGAAGGTAGGGTACGGAGTAGAGGATCCGGCTGAGTACAAAGGCATGGACGAGCCGAAGCGCATCCCTGCCCCTCAACCCGCCGCGTTTGTTGGAAACGCGGTGGATCATACGTCCGACCTGTTCGCCTATGCGTTTGAGTTTGATAATGGTGGATTCCGGCCTGAGTCTGTTATGGATGAACAGGCCCAGGATCCGGATCTCCTCGACTTCTCTGATAGGAGCTCCCATCAACAAGATACGCAATTTGGTGTTGTCTTTGGAGTCAGGTCTGACGTGCAGAAGCTCCGATTTTGCAGGAGCGCATTGGAGACCGCAGCCGAGAGCATAGCTATCGACGATAGAGGCGGCTCGCTGGAGGCGGTCCTCCATCTCTCCAAGGCTCCCTTCAGTAGTCCAAATTGTTATATCATCCGCGTAGAGTGCCTGATGAATTCCTTCCACCCGGGCCAATTGATGTGGAAGCTGCATCATGGCAATGTTGAAGAGGAGCGGCGACAAGACCGCTCCTTGGGGAGTACCCCTTGTGCCCATAGTGTACGGGCCGTATTCGTCATCCTCAATTTTAAGGAAGGCCTGACGCTTCTAGAGAGTCTCTTAAGTAGGCGAATGCCTTGTGCCCACAATCTCAAGAGCTGATGTTTGCCAGAATGCTGCCATGACAAACGTTGTCAAAGGCGCCTTTCAGATCGAGGGCAAGGATGGCCTTGTCGTTGTGGCGCATGGTAGTGGGTTGTATTACGTCACGGTGTAGTTGAAGAAGGACATCCTGTGCAGACATATGCGGGCGAAACCCAAACATAGTGTCTGCAAAGAGGCCCTTAGCTTCCATATATGGAGAAAGGCGATCCCGAACCATTCTCTCCATAAGTTTACCCGCACATGAAGTAAGTGAGATAGGTGAACACATATTGTAGGGTTGCGCGAAAGAACACGGACGAAGGGGAGTGGACAGGACGGGCGCAAAACTTCAACTGAAAAAACGGAAGGCCAAAGCCGTTAAAAAGAATGAATCAACATCTGCCTGACACGTGCTTAAAAAACCGAGCAAATATAACAACTAAGAAACAAAAACGGAAAACAAAGAGCGACAAAAAAAAATTGAAACCTTATCAAAGGTCCACCGCGCAGACGCCAACCTGCAAGCTTGTGGTGACAGTGATATGTAGGTAGAATATGATCAGTAACATGCGCGGAAGTTGCAAACAAGAAATACAACAAATAAATGAACGTCTGATTACATGAAACCATCTAAAAATTGCAGCTCCTTCTTTTTAACGGCTTTGGCCTTCCGTTTTTTCAGTTGAAGTTTTGCGCCCGTCCTGTCCACTCCCCTTCGTCCGTGTTCTTTCGCGCAACCCTACAATATGTGTTCACCTGTGCACCAACTAGCCCAAATGAGAGCTTTACTGCATCGAATTTCTAGTCCCCTGGGCTCTTTTATGTGTAACCAAAGCCGGCAGGCAGTGGAAGTCGCCTGCATGAATCTCATCGCCTTGACAACGTGCCATTCCAGGGTACTGTCCCTGTGTTTGAAAAAGGCAAGTCGTGCCACCTCAAGTTCAAATCCTTTTCGGGTGTCCGGGCCCCTCTTGGCCTCATGCTGGAAGAGTTTGCAAGATAATGAAAAGCGAAGCGTGGAGGCAGATACGATTGTATTACGACTGGTTGCGTGTTCTGGTTTTTGAGGAAGCAGATCCGGGCGTTGCCGCGTACCAATACGCCAATCTGAAGAAAACCATTTCCAGTTCGACAGAGTGCCTATGGCATTTGGCGAGGGTCTCGTTTCCGCCAAAAGTGTCACGGGCTGCCCAAGAGGAATAGTTAAAGGTTCTCAGTGGTGCCACTGTACCTGCGGAAGTGAAAAGGGAACTGGAAAAGGGACCAAAATTTTGCTTCCAACCTGTTTCCAGTAGGCCGAAACTTGTAGCCATGGTAAGGCGTCTGAGAGGCCTTGTGGGAGAGGAAGACAGGATACGTGTTATAGGGGATGGCGTCGACTGTCTACAGCGCGTTGGGAGTGATCCGCGCCAGAGCAAGCCGCCATACAAGAAGATTGTTAGCTGTCTAAGAACAGAAGGACTCACCGTACTTCAATCTGACAAGGAGGGCGGTTTCGCTGTGATGCCACTGACAATGTTCAAGGAAAAGGCCACCAAGGCAGTAAAGAAAAATTTCAAGCCCTTAGTATTTGACCCAACGAAGAGAAGAAAGGAAGCGTTGAAGCTGCTCCTGAAAATGGATTTAGAAAAGCTTGGTAAATCCGCTAAAAAGTCTGAAGGGAACATTCTAGAGGCGTTTTTCGCTTGCAAAACTCATAAGCCCGACGGCCCACTTCGTTTGATTGTATCTGAGAGGGCTACATGGCAGCGTGAAGTGGGGAGCTATCTGCAGAAACTTTTGACAACTCTTGCCCTCAACGATACTTTTTTGGTCCGAAGCTCAAAGGAGGTTGTTCAACTTCTAGAGGAGGGTCTACCCGCTGATACAAAGGCATTTTCCGTGGACGTGGAAGAACTATTCTACTCGATTCCACACAAGGAACTTTACAGTGCAGTGAAAGAATGTGTTGAGCGCAACGGTGAGGTGGCTTTTCGAAACGAGGCAGGTGTGAGCACTGAACATTTTTTTTGAGCTTTTGAACTTCTACTTGAACTCCACCGCCATATGCCATGATAGTAAATACTATGTTCAAAAGAAAGGAATTTGTATAGGGTCTTTGGTTGCACCGGTGCTCAGTGACATTTATCTAGCCTCTGTTGATCGTAGACTTGATGCTTCTGTATCATCACAAGGAGTGGTTAGAATACTAAGATATGTCGACGATTATTTAGTGCTCGTCACCGCCCAGAACGATAATGTTTTTGATAGCAAGGTTTCAGCTATTATAGATGAGTTCCTTCTGGCTTCTGATGGTCTGACATTTACGCACGAGAAGCCGGCTAATGGCAACCTACAATTCCTAGACTTGCGTCTATTTTTTACTAGCAGCCACGTGTGTTGGATGTACACACCAAGAACTACCAAGGCATTGCTGTCGTATGAAAGTGCCCATTCTAAGATAACAAAACGAGCAATTGTGTCCTTATGTTGTCGGTCCGCTCTGGAAAAATCATGCCACCATCAGATAAAAGAAAGCTTAGCTCTCCAGGAGGCACGCTTGGTCAATGCGGGATACCCATCAACTGTGATTTTAAGCTCTTGTGAACGGCTGCTACAGAGCAAGAAGGGCACTAGTAAACGTAGCGAGAATGTGACTGAAAGAAGACGAGTGCATGTAATGCCCTACATACATCGCGTGTCGCATAATGTGAAAAAGGTAGCCAACCGTCATGGGGTAAAAACTGTTTTTTCGGCTCCGTGCAAGTTGGCAAAAGTTTGTTCCATGATGCACAAAGGTATGCGCGTGCCGTGTGGTAAGCGGCATGTTGATCCCGCTGTAGAGTGCGTAACAGGTGTGGTATATGAAATCCCCCCCTGTCCTGTGGCCAGTGCTACATTGGACAGACGGGACGCTGCTTCAATGAGAGGGCGCGAAAGCACAGACTAGCTGTGCGCTCCCACACCGGAGGCCATCTCGATTTACACTGAGGAGATGTGGTTGTTCGCCGAACCTAAAGGAGACCCGAATACTGTACAAGTCTAATGACAAGATGGAAAGGGAATTAATAGAGGCCTTCTTCATTGCGCGAAGCGACAATTGCGCTAGCATGCCTTCACTGACATTGCTCCCGAAGGAGCTGCAATTTTTAGATGGTTTTGTGTAATCAGACGTTCGTTTATTTGTTGTATTTCTTGTTTGCAACTTCCGCGCATGTTACTGATCATATTCTACCCACATATCACTATCACCACAAGCTTGCATGTTGGCGTCTGCGTGGTGGACCTTTGATAAGGTTTCAATTTTTTTTGTCGCTCTTTGTTTTCCGTTTTTGTTTCTTAGTTGTTATATTTGCTCGGTTTTTTAAGCACGTGTCAGGCAGATGTTGATTCATTCTTTTTAACGGCTGTGGCCTTCCGTTTTTTCAGTTGAAGTTTTGCGCCCGTCCTGTCCACTCCCCTTTGTCCGTGTTCTTTCGCGCAACCCTACAATATGTGTTCACCTGTGCACCAACTAGCCCAAGTGAGAGCTTTACTGAAGTGAGATAGGCCTCACGTTTTCGGTATCCACCATCTTTCCTGGTTTAGGAATTGTTATGTCCGGATGTGTCGTCGGCCCAGAGACGTACGCGCGGGGCGCGGTAGCCTCAAAAGCATAGACAGGCAGGAACGGTTAAAAACGTGTTTATTCCTACTTGGAGGCGGCAGCCGAACTGCCGGGGAAAACGCGCGGTGACTCGTTTGTAACGAGCGGGGGGAGAGGGAAGGAGTCGACAACCGGACGTCCGCCGGAACGGTGTACCGCTTCACTCAAGACGTTCGGGGGGCTCACTCGGGAACAAAGGTGCGCTTGGGACACAACAGGAATGAAGGTGACTAAGGAGGTCTTCTATTCGGGAGAGAGTGGACGTCCATCCCAAATTTGATTTATGTAGTCTAGCAAGTGAAGGCAGGCCGAGTCCGGAAGATTCCGCCAACAGCTTGACTGTTATGCGATCTCGGCCCGGAGCCGTACCTCTGCGCACCCTTGCTAAAGCCGCCCTTAGGTCATGCAACGTAAATTGGGCATCAATGCCTGTATTAGGCTTGCCCGTGTACTCGTACTCGGGCCCAATGGGATCCTCTATGCGACAGAGATATCTGTCACACAGGGTGTCCGCGAGTTGAGCCGTCGTGCCTTGATACCCGTGCAATGCCCGCCGGAGCTGTCGTTGCGTCTCCCCTCTCGTCTGAGTAGGGTCAATGAGGCTGCGAAAGAGGCGCCACGTCCCTTTCGAGTTCATATGACGCGCTGCTGTATTACATTTCTTTATCCAATTGGAGTCACTGAGCTGGGCGGCATACTGTGCGGCTTGTTCAGTAAGTTCAGTAATGCGAGCCCTCAGCTTGCGATTAAGCTTTTGCTTTTCCCACCGCTTGGTAAGACTCCTGCGTGCCTCCCACAGGCGTAGGAGGTGATTGTCTACTGCGGGGATCTCTTCGGTGGTCTGAAGTGTCTTAACGTGTTGTTGCTGGATTGTTTGCAAATGCTTTGCCCACTCCGCATAGCCTTCGGAAAAGAGCACGGGAGGAATGTCTCGCGTTCTGAAGTTGTCCCAATTGGTAAATTTGGCTTGTCCCCACTTTTTGCGAGCCGCCTTCCCTGGAAAAGTGATCCGCAGAAGACAGTGATCGCTACCAAGTGATTCCCCTAGGTTTTCCCCGGTGGCTTCTCTGGCGTTCTTTACGAGAGACAGGTCGGGACACGTGTCACGGGTTACCGAATTACCCACGCGTGTGGGACATGCCGGATCCGTCAGCAGCGTAAGACGAAGTGTGGAGATTAGCTCTGCCAGCTTGCGTCCTCTCGCCTTCTCAAAGTGGTAACCCCAATGAAAGCTAGGAGCGTTGAAGTCGCCAACGATCACAAGAGGTTCCTTGTCAGCTGATTTCAGCGCGCGGTAGAAAATTTCGTTAAAAGTCACACCCGACTTATGCGGGTGGCAGTAAATGTTCCGTATGTGTATTGACGGATCCCGGCGCTTAAGTGGCAGGACCTTGACCATGCTGTATTCTTGTTCGTTATCCAAGTCGAGATCGACCGCGACTGCGGTGTACGCCTTGTTCACCAGGATGCACGTAGTAGGACCCCCCTGAAACGAGCTGTAACCAGTGAATTTAGCTTCCAATCCCGGCTCCTGAAGAGCCAGGATTGCTGGTGACGTACCGAGCGACTGCAGGTAGAGCTGGAGGTGCGACCGTTTCTTCCAGTTTCGAACACCCCTGGAGTTCCATTGAACGATCTCGAATTTTTCCTCGATGATTTTGTTATTGGCTTTCCGCTGGGATTGGGTAGCCATAGTGAATGTTATTTTTAATTATGGGGAGCAGGCCCAATCCCCGATGGTGATGGCGCCTCAGTCAGTGGCACCAGCATCTCCGGGGAGGAGGTAGCCGGGATGTGCTCCTGCGAGCCTGTGTTCTGACGAGGGATCACCGTTCGCCTACGCGTATCTGGTCGCGGGGAACGCGAGCGAGAACGGCTTTTCCTAAATTGAACGCCGGTCCTGCCCTGTACAATGGACAGAACAGCGTCGGTCACCGCGGGAGTTATGCTCTCCACAATCTGCGGGAGTTCGCGTTGCCAGAGTTCCCTGAAGGAAGCCCTGACGCCTTCCAAAATTTTGCTTGGCATGTCCGCAATTATGCGTTCCAAAGTTTCTAAACGGTGCTCCATAAGGGGCATGTGCCCGACTGATGTGCTGCCCGTGCTCTGCGAGTCGCTAGACTCTCCAGATGCGATCGAGGCCCTATCATCGAGGTTCACCGGCTCAGTTTGCTGCATAGGCTCCGAAGGGCCGGCCTGTGCCTGGGGCTCCGTGAGTCTGGCCAATTTTGCCTCTAGCTCATGAATTTTCTTAGCTAGAATTTCAGTTTGGCGCCTGAGTTCAGCATTTTGCCCCTGTAGGGCGACTTCGGTAGGGGAGGGGGAGAGAGGCCCGGAGGCAGCTCCAATCCAACCGCTCACCTTGTTTTGGACGTTTGCCAGGGATGGGAAGTCCGCGGCGTTGAAGTTCGGCGCCTGCGTCCTGGTCTCGGCCTTGTCGGTCGTCTTGACTTGCCCAGGTTGTCCCGGTGTAGGAAGAGACTTCTTTTTGTTGACTTTGGTAGACGGAGCTTCCTTGGGAGGTGAAGTCCGCTTCGTGGTGCTCGGTGGCATCCTCGGCTTGATCGGCTTCCGGTATTTGTCCCTGCAGTCAGCAGCACCGGCCAGATGGCTGCCTCCACAGATGAGGCAACGAGGGGTACACGCGTGTTCAGCAGGGCCCTCGGAAGTGGTAACCACTTGAGAGCCACAGCTGCCACAGCGTCCCGACTGTGGCCTCGGGCAGATGTCAGCCCGGTGCCCCACCGTGCCACATCGGTGACAGGCGGGAATCGTCTTCTTATAGAGTCTCACAGGGATGACTTGATCGCTGCAATAGTGGTGGAACAAGTCTGTGCAGACCACCTGCCATGGGCGTTCTGGGAGCGGTGTCTGAAGCAACTGTTCATTTGCCACAGGACGGTGCATTGTGCAGGTTGGGCATCTGCTCACGTACGTTTCAACATCTTGGCTGATTGCTGGCCACCACGCATACTCTCGTGCTCTTGCTCGGCATCTCACAACGCCTTGGTGTCCTGTGTGTAGTCGCTGCAGAACTTCTTCACGTAATGAAGGGGGAAAGACTATCCTTGTGTCCCGAAGTAGGAGTCCCTGCACGACAGACAGTTCATCGGCCACACTTGCATACTTCCGCGCCTCGGGTGCCAGCATTTCTGTTTTGGACCATTTGGTCATGCAGTAGTGCATGACCAGTGATGTTGCATCTTTTTGCAGCTCGACCTTGGTCCTGTTCAGCATCTCAGTTGATGCTGGCAGCTGCTCAATGGTCAGAAGTTCATACTCTTCTATGGCGGATGCAAGGTGTTTGCCGGAGCACTGCAGTGCTTTGCGTGACAAGACATCAGCTGTGTGCATGTCCTTTCCTGGGATGTGTGAAATCGTGAAGCCATACTCAAGCACACGCATGCGAAAACGCTGCAAACGAGGTGTCATCTCGTTAATGCGTTTTGTTGAGAACAAAGGCACCAAGGGTTTGTGATCAGTCTCTATGCTGAACTGCAGACCGAGCACATACATCCTGAAACGTTCACATGCCCATGTTATGGCAAGTGCCTCCTTCTCCACCTGAGCGTACTTTTGCTCTGTCGGTGTCATTGCCCTGGAAGCGTATGCCACTGGCTGCCGCTTGCCATCGTCATTTGTTTGGAGCAGAACAGCCCCCAAGCCATAGGACGAGGCATCAGCTGATATCGTCAGAGGCCTTTGTGGATCATAGTAGCACAACACTGGTGTTCTCGTCAGGTCGTCCTTGACCTGGTCGAAGGCTTCTTGTTGAGCCTGGTGCCAAACCCAAGCTGCTTTCTCCAGCAGCAGCTATCGCAACGGTTTTGTCTTCTCGGCTAGTCCCGGGAGGAATTTCGCCAGCTGGTTGACCATGCCCAGGAACGACCTGAGCTCGGTGGTGTTCTCTGGCGGTGGCATCTTTCTGATGGCTTCAGCTTTCTCCTGGTCAGCAGCGATACCCGCTTCATTCCAGATGTGCCCGAGTAACTTGACGCTTCTTTGGCTGAATTCACACTTGCGTGGATTTAGAGTCATTCCTGCATCCTTGAGCCTCTGAAGCACTGCTGGGAGGTTTGCGTTGTGCTCCGCCTGGTTCTTTCCAAAGACGACGACATCGTCCAGGTGGCATGCTATTCCAGGGAGTCCCTCAAGAATGCGAAGCATTTCTCGTTGAAAGAACTCTGGCGCTGTCGCAATGCCAAAAGGTAATCGCAGGAACTGAAATCTCCCAAACGGCGTGATAAATGTGGTCAAGTCCTGGGACTCTGGTGCGAGGGGTGTCTGCCAGTAGCCAGAATTTGCATCGAGCTTGCTGAAAACTTTTGCATTGGCCAGCTTCGCCAAGTTTTCTTCAACTGTAGGCATGATGACCCTTTCCCGGATCAGCTGGCGGTTCAGTTCAGTGTAGTCAATGCAGATTCTGATCTCTCCATTCTGTTTCAATGCAATGACCATAGGTGCACACCAGGGTGTCGCATGGTAAACCTGCTGGATCACCCCTAGATCCTTCATTCTCTGTAGTTCTTGTTCGACTTTAGGCTGGAGTGGAACAGCCACTCGTCGAGGTGTTGTCACTGCATAAGGCGTAGCATTTGCTTTGAGTGTCACCTTATAGACAGTTTTCATTTTACCAAGTCCTGTGAAGAGTTGGCAGAACTCTGGTCTTGCCTCGGGGGACACCAAGTTTCTTGCTGTGGTTTGTCTGTTGGCCACAACTGCCTCCAGGAGTGACAGTATGCCGAGAGCACGTATGGCTGGTCGTCCCAATAGAGCTGTTTGCAGGCCTTCCACTACAAAAACCTGTTGCTGAACAGACTTGTCTTGCCATGCGATTGTTGCACTGAACATTCCCTTTGTTTTGATGGGTGTTCTGCCCGGTCCGAAAAGTCTTTTGTCGGGAGTTTTCAGAGCATGCGGCTGCTGTCATACTGTGAAGCGGGGATTACACTCACGTCTGCTCCTGTGTCGACTTTGAAGCGAACAGGACGACTGTTCACAAGTGCAATGATGAACCAAGGTTTCAGGGAGTCTGCCTCGCTGACCTCACCCAGAAACACTTCCTCAGTGTTTGCTGTCCCCAATTTCCTGGTGCTGGATCCAGATGCCCTTTGCCCCGTCGGTTGCTGGCGTCCCGACAAGCACACTGTTGCATAGTGACCAGTTTTTCCACAGTTGTTGCACAGCTTTTCGAAGGCTGGCCACTGCTTCTTGGAATGCTGCTGTGTACTGCCGCACCACTTGCACAAATTTCGCGCGAAGTGCACCGCTGGAGGTTTGGCTGGTTTCCGCTGCGCGCCTCCATGGTTCCGACGTTCTTTGGGCCGTCGCAGCTCCTCGACCGTAGCACCGTGTTCCGTTCCGTCGCGTAGCTCGTTTTGTTGCTTTTTGATGATTTCGGAGTTCCGTGCAATTTTCATTTGCAGACTGAAGTGTGAGTTTCGAGTCTAGTTGCAGCTTTTCACTTAGACCGAGGTCCAAAAGTCCTACAACCAACCGGTCACGGATGAGGTTGTCTTTCAGTGAACCGTACTCACACGTTTCAGCGAGCTTGTGCAGGTCTGTGATAAACGACTCGACCGACTCGTTCGCTTCCTGATTTCGGCGATTGAACTTGGCCCTCTCGAAAATGACGTTTGTGTACGGTATGAAGTGTCCCTCGAACTTGCTTTTCACTGTTGCGTAGTCTGCGAGGTCGGCGGTTGTCAGGCTTAGTGACGCCAATACGTCTTCGGCTTCCTTCCCCATCGCGTACACGAACGTGTTCACCTGTGTTTCTGCATCACGAAGGTGAAGTCCTGACACAATGCGATAGCGTTCCCACCTTGCGACCCAACGTTTCCAGTCATTTGGGTCTCGGAAGTCGAACTTCTCTGGCAGTTCGACGGCGAACGGGTTGAAAAAGTTCGCGCCATTTTGCCGGGCCGCTGCCGCTGCTTGTTGAGCGTCGTTTTCCCTTCCGTCTGGCATGTTGGTCGTTTCGTGGCTCTCACCGGGTGCTAGGCGACCTCTTGTTCACCGCTGCCACCATGTCGTGTTGTCGAGGGGTTGAAGGAAGACCGAGAGACGTCAGGTTTCAAACGAGAGAACAAACGATACGTTTATTGCACCGCCATGATTATCTACCCAGTCCCTGTAGCTGTCCCAGCCTTCCTAGCGGCGGGGTCCCAACAGGTATGTGGCGTCCTCTCTGGAGAGTGTTGAGAGTTCTCATGACACGACAGTATGACGGCACATCCTATCTTTGTTCGTTAACATTGAATTAGTCTCTATGGTGCGTGTTGACTTCATTCGTTTGATGAGCTTCTGCACGCTCATTCTAAGCACATCATCTGAAAAACCCGAACACCTGAGACGCTCAATTTGTCTTAAGAAACTGTCCGGGATTAAATGAGTACACGTTTTAAACAAGGCCGCGAACAAGCAAGAAAAAGCAATACCAAAAAAAGCGTGTACTCATTTAATCCCGGACAGTTTCTTAAGACCAATAGAGCGTCTCAGGTGTTGGGGTTTTTCAGAGGATGGGCTTAAAATGAGCGTGCAGAAGCTCATCAAACGACTGAAGTCAACACGCACCATAGAGACTAATTCAATGTTAACGAACAAATATAAATGTGCCGTCATACCTTATGCTCATAAACTGTCGCATGGGTTTTTTAACCCATGCGACACACAACGTTGCTAGCAGATTCAACGTTAAAGTTCTCTTATCGGCCCCTAACAAAATGAAAAACATTTGTGGAATCATTGATCGGAAGTTGCTCGGAAAAAGAACTGGCTCAGATAAAAATTCTTGCAAAGTAAAACACACGTCCCCGGTAGTTTCATGCAGAGTGGGCGTCGTTTACCAGGTCCCATTTTCGTGTGGTCACGTATACATAGGCCAAACGGGCCGGTGTCTGAATATCAGACTAATGGAACATAAGCGCTCACTCGAAGGCAATCCATATTCTCATTTGTCTAGGCATCGTACAGAACATGGCTGCACAGTAATGTTTGAAAAGACTATATGTATTTTCACGCATACCGATCAGGCTACCAGGGAAATTGTGGAGGCTTTTTATATCCACAAAAAGGGCCTTAGTTGTGTAAGTGTGCCTTCTATCGCCCTGCATGACAGGGAAATTTCTTTTTGAACAGTTCTGTGACTTGATATATATTGTGCTGAATTAGTCCTTTAATCTCTTCGTTTATCTTCTGTTTGATGTCATCGATGTGTGCCCACGTGGGTTAGGTTGTGCTATAAAATCTGTGTTTCCATTGCTAATAAAGTCAGTTGTGAGACAGCGCTGGTGTTCGTGTCCCTCCTTTTCCTGTGTCTTCGTCGTTATGCGCTGAAAACCACTCATCATGATTAACGCAATCCAACTCGCCCAAATGTCAGTTCTTCTATAAGCTCCACCCTGAAACACTGCCGGTAAACACGTGGTTAAGAAGAAACGGTATTTTTGTTTCTTCTGTTGACTGCCGTCTATGTAATGTGCCGGAAACAATAGAACATTGCTTTGTTAGCTGCAAAGACATTATTCTGTTCTCGGATGTCCTTCAGCGAGCACTGCAAAAAGGTTTTGTCATTAATTGTCACACCACACGTTATCTTCTACCAACATTGATTGATGGAATGCCATATGTTTTTCCTCGTGGGTGTGCACAGCTTGTCGAAGACACATATGCAAGACCGTAATGCAGAACCCACCACTTCTTCAAGCATACACTTTATTCGAATGGCTATACACCTTAAGGACATTTATGACGACCTAGACTTTAGATCGGACTGGTACCCCATCTTGGTGAGGTGCTCGGCTTCACCACCTTTCCTGTATAACACGATGTGAAGAACTCTCGCTGTTCTACTGCACGTTGTGGAAGCCATTGACTGTTTCCTTAGTAACGCTTGAGCGCTTATTGTCGCTATGTGATTGTACTTTTGCTTGCTTTATTTGTGCCCTTTATTCTGCATCCTAATGCTCACTTTAATAAACACGATGAAAGAAAAAAAAGAACAGCCGAGTAGTCAAGACGCTTGCCTTCGGATCGTGGGTTCGCAAGTTCAAACCCCGCCTCGCCAGAAAATCTTTTTCGCCAAGAACATTTCTTTTTCTCTTTCTTTCTCTCTCTCTGCGTACACATGCTTTGCCCATCAGAGTTAATACTGGCCACGATGGAGAAATCGGCGCACGTGCTCTGTGAGTGATGCAGAAGAGGACGATGAAGAGAGTGCGTGCCGGTTCATGACGATGATCTTTTCCGCTCATGCGTCACGGACTAATGCTTGGCTTGAACAGCTACTCTGTTAAAAGACGTCACAGTTGCGCGACAGGAGCTAAACAGTGAATGCTGCAGCGAGTGATGCGTTGAAGCCAATGACCTTCGTGCGGTCTATGGCTTCAACGCAAGCTTTGTGATGGAAGCACAACACGCACGAAGCTAGGAGACATCTGTTGAACTCCCCTCAAGAAACACGCGCGCGAGCACAGGCGACCACGCCCGGTAGGTCAAAGTACGGAACCAGAGGCCCGCAGCACTACTCCGGCGGAAGACGAGCTGTTGACGGGCTTTAAAGCGCTCTTTAGCCCTTTGCGCCATTTCGTATTGAATTTTTGCGGGCTGACGCTTTCCCTGGCTCCACCATGCGAGGCGACCTGAAGGGTCCTTCAAATTGGGTATTTCTTTCTTTGTTTCGTTTTTTGTGGCGGGAGGGGGGGGGGGGTGCTGTGCTGCCTTTTTTGCTCCCGAGCGTGTTTCCCGCGACAATGAAGTGAAATGGGAGGCTAATGCAGGTGTGCGACCGAAACACAAAGCTGCGTTTCTTCGGCCTCGCGACAGCGCTTCCGCTACCAGCACTTTCTATAAGCAGAGTGTCGAGAGGTCCTTGGTGTTAGGGAAACTACCCTGAACCCCTTGTCCATAGCTAATCGTCCTATTCAGCGCTCACAGCAATTTACTGCACTTGCAAGGGGGACAGCGGCGGCTTCTGCAGCAGTGACTAGCCAAGAGACTCGTGTACTTTCACTAAGTTCTGTCGGTCAGGAATACGCAGAAGCGCGGCGTCGTGGCTGTTTAGAAACTTCATAGGAAAGCAGGCAAATCTGGATTTTAGGATGTAATAGCTCGATCGGCTACCGCGAACTGGTTCTTCAAGGCGCCAAATACGCATGCGAACATCAGAACAAGCTTTGTTCTTTGAAAAGAAAATATTTTTTTTTATGTTGAGCGGCCACTGTCAAAGGCATGACTCGACACGCGCCTTTCACAACGTGGCAACTCGGGGTGATGGTGCTGGGTCATTACTAGAGGCCGGATTTATAGGCACTAAAAAAGTGCGTTTTAGGCGCCAAAAAAAGGCAAGCAAAACAAAGTTTTAGGCGTTCAAAGTCGAAAAAATAGGCACAATAAATTTTTGCACGAATGAAAATAATTTCAAGCGAAGACGTGCGTGACCTCTGTCTACGACAAAAAACAAAAAAAAACGTTTTTATTATGCCGGAACAAAGGTGCCAACAGTTGAACGTAGCCGTGCCATTGTCCTATAAAACTGCTCGACTAATGGTAATATATTTGCTTAATTCAACAAGTACACTGCTCACAGTATTGCTCAATGGTCACGGTCTCTTACACGAGCGTCGCATATAGTGAAACAGGCACGAAAAACAATACTTGAAAGCCGGGAATATTGATTTAGGAAGGCGCTGTCTGTCGGCCGCAGTTAAATTACGACACAAAAAACATGCAAATGATAAATGCAAGAGTGATGACGATTTATTAAAATATTAACGCTTTGTTACATAAGACTGTGAGAACAACTCTGCCAATTTTTTCATACAGAATCACATTACCTTAATTGTGAAGGCATGCCGTCCCAACGCTACCCAATACACTTCCGCTCATTTGAAGTGCACAAGGTTAAGAAATCCGGTTGGAGAGCACGCGGAACGTCTAAAAATCACGATGAAAATTGTGATAACAATAGCAAACTACCACCATCTCCAGATTCCTTGATTCAAAATTGTGCCTCTTGTCACTCAGAATCAGCCTGTACGCTGAGAAGGAACGTTCGACGTCCACAGATGTTATAAGAGCGTAGTTGTATTTGGGAACAATCGATGGCTTCACTGACTCTGGAATCCTCGAGTGCTCACCATCAATTACTCCTGCAACTTCTTTAGGTACAGAAAATCCTTTGTTCTTGTCCAAGACCAACTTCAACTTCGCACGCGCCTTTTCGGCGACTGGACCTTGAGGAACGGCGTCGATTCTTTGCTGTGCATGGAGAATAAGCCCAATGTTAGTAATTAGGCGTTCTCCCGAACTTTCGAGTTTCTTGGTGGTGTTAGCGAGGAACGTGAAGTTGGCGCACAAGTACGCGAGGTCTCCTTGCAGGCTATCCACAGAGAGGACAGCTTGAGCCTTCCTGAGCGCAGCACTCTCGTCACCTGAAAAACCATTCATGACAACCTTGATGTCCGAAAAGTAGGAACCGTAGTACTCAACAGCCTCAAGTAATGTTCCCCAACGTGTGACGATGGGCTCTGGCGGAAGGGGCACGTCCGGAAACTTCTTGAATGAACGCACGCGAGAGGGTGCCTTCAGGAACACGGCCTTGACTGAAGCAATAAGCTCATTGACGTCAGTGAAGTGCTTCCTTAGTTCTTCACAAACACGGTGAAGTGCATGTGACATGCACCATATCTGGGGGTAGAAGGTCTTCAGAAGATGAGCTGCCTTGTGCATGTAGGCTGCGGCGTCTGTGTAAAACAGCAGAACCTTGGCGTCGTCGACTCCTGCAGGGTACAGAACCTTCAGGGATTCCTTTACAAAGTACGCTATAGACTCCCCATTTGTTCTCTCCAAAGGCTTCGAACACACAAGGAAAGCCCTTGTCTTTTCGTCAGCTGCTAACTTCCCAGCTAGAAAGTGAGCGACAAAGCGCCCCTTTGACGTCTGTTGTTTCGTCTACGGAAATCCAAATGCAGGAGTCGCCAAGCTCTTCTCTGATTTTCTTTAATGTTTCTTCATACAAAGGCCGGAGGTGGGTCTTCCGCAGCGTAGACTCAGATGGCACGTTTTGGTTGCAGTATTTCTGTAGGAATTGTTTCAGTACAGGATTTTCAATCTTGGCCCAAGGGATGTTTGCAGCCACTAGGGCCTCGCACAAATCGGCATTGAAAGCGTTCGTCATGTCCTCTTTGAAGGTTGTTGGCCAAAAGGACTGTTTAGTTGTTGAGGGCTTGTCGCGCTGAAGCTTTGCCAGGTGGCCTGTCGTCTTCTCATGCTGTGCCAGATGGTACTTTTTCTCGAATCTGCGCAAATGCGTTAGGATTTCTTGAATGCGAAACGTATATTATATGTCACTGCATCGACAAAAACGCTAACACACTAAGCATCCTGACATTCTAGCACAGTACAAATCCCTGCGATAAGCATCGTCAAAATTTTCGGCTTCAACAGCGGAGTGCTCGAATCTCTACCGCGTCCTATTTGATGGTAGAAATGAACTTGAACAGAGAGCCACCACGCGCGTCGTACGACCACAACGTACTGGAAGCACAAGGAGAAGCTTGTATTCTACGGACGTAATATTTATTTCACTCAGGATGCGCACGGTCTGCGACGTCAATCTGCTAAATTTAATGGTGGACAAGTATTAAAGCACCTCGACTGCGAATAAGGCACCGTAATTCAATCGGGTGCTAACTTGGTGTTGTAGCGTACATCGGTAATTTTTCCTTAGATCCCCGTGTATTTAGCCGTGCAGCAACCAGGTGGACCTCGCGTTAACGAATAGTTAGTTAGTTAACGAATGCAGCTCACAGGGATGGTAGATACTCTTGTGACTCGCTACAACAATGTTTGTAACACATCTCCTCCTGTTAACCTCAATGGTATTGAAAGTTTAGAACTTCGTAAACAAAGCTAGCACGCAAAATAAACCAACGTTTGAACAAAAGCAGGCACTCAGAGGAGAGCCGTTTGCACTTTTCGAAACAATACAGATTATTTCTTTCTTTTGTTAACACACGCAAAAATATAGGCGAAAAGCAACAACAGCGAATCCCAGCCACGACGGCTCGACGCCAACGAAAGCGACGCAATGGACGACTTCATAGTTTCGGATAACAAATGAAACACTCACGCTTCGTAAAAGCACGTCGGCTCACCTTTTTCCCGCATAGTTCGCAAAACACGGTTTCTCCAGTTATCCTGTACCGTGGCGAGTTATGCGTCCATTGTCGAATTAACACGCTCCTTGGTACCAAGTCTTCCTTTTCGGCATGGCTGAGAAGGGCAGAGCAGTAGCAGATATCCACACCGCTCAAAGTGAGATGCCTCTTACTGGCCTGGTCGAATCGCGTAGAGCCAATTTCTACCCTGGCGGTGAACACCTCAAGAAGTAAATTACCTGCAAAACAAAAGCTGGGTGCACATCACTTTTTGTTGCGATAGCAATTATATGGACCCTGTCGACAGGTTTTCGCCGCGGCGTCATTTTAGGTGTAAATTCCAAATCGATAGCATGTGCTACCCTTGCGTAAAAGCATGCTAGCGGGGGCGACGAACACGGCGGAAGCTGAGATGAAACGAGCCGACCGTTTCCGTGGCACGGAGGGCGCATACGATAGCATAATCGCGCTTGCGAGACCTGCGCGTGGATTGCTTCTGAACCAGAGAGCAAACGCGCCGCCCGTCTTTCCTCTGCCGAACGACCATGGACGCCGGATGTAGCGCGGGGGCAGAAAGGAAGGGGGGGGGGGGGGATTGTCATCGTTCGAGCAGCAACTGTGAACGTTAGAAGAATTTACATTTCGGCAAGTTGGAATTGGTTATGCATTTTGAAAGGGGCAGTGCGAAAATGAGGACACGAGAAGAAGTACTACACATCACACTAAGGCCACGGGGAAAGTTGACAGCTGCCAGCGGTATTCTTGAAGGGGCGTAACTGCTACCGAGCACATTAAGCCCCTGAATTCGTGGGTTTTAGAAACACCTCTTATTCCGGGAGGGCGCCAAGAATCAGTACGGAAAAAGTTGTCTGTCTTAATCGAATAGATTTCGCGTCTCGTTTGCACACCTTTTGTCCGTACACGTGTTAGCATAAAATTGTCGAGGTCCTTGTCGTGTTGCATGTGTGGTTTTGTCACTCTACTGTTGCCTGCCGATGTGTGCCAGAATGCAAGAATTAAAAGTCCCATTATTCCGACAAGTTTTGGCGCGACGTAGAGCGAGTGCCATAAAGAATGGCTCAAGCACATTTCTTCGGGAGTAAGGTTGCAAAGGAAGCATTTGTGGTTCCCAATATACAGAGCTCAGCTGAAGCGGCAGACTTTCGGCTACCTGGGGGGAACACGTACCAATCCTAAATTTCATCAGAGCAACACATCCCAACCCAGCAGCTTGTATTAATACTTTCAGTCCTCGCCTTTCTAATGTTCTCTCACTATTTCGGCAATATATTTTGTCTTACAAAGTAATTTCAATTCAATTTTACTAGTTTTTTAATAACAAATCGCCAGCTACCTTTCGACCTTATCAATCTTAGTTTATTAAAAAAAACAGTAACCATACACGCTTTGCGTCGGAGGAAATATTTCGCACTAATTACGGGATAAAATCTTTGCCATTTACAGCCGTTCCATTATGGAACTTTCCCCCTACCCTATCATTATTCACGCATTCGTAAAAAGGTCAATTTTGTGTGTGTGTGTGTGTTTTTTTTCCTCACCCCAAACAAGCACATCAAGCGAGGCAAGTAAATCAGCAGTCAACAAAAGCGACCGCTGCATAGAAGTACCGCCGCTCGGTAAAGAGCAGTCGTTCTTTTCAACAGTGGTCGTATATGGCTCGAAACCCTGCAGCTCGCAAAAGTGCGCCGTAGAAGCTCAGGTTGACCCTGTACCAACATCCTCGGTTCATATCCTTGCAGGCAGCACTGAGATTTTATTTTATATATTGAAAAAAAAAGGATGCACTACTCCCGTACCTGTGTAACGTAAACGCGCAACGCGTCCGCTGCACGGCCGCTGCGTGAAGTATGCAGATCCAGACAAACCAGCGCTCCTACCCGCGTGCTCCTGTCGCGTAGCAGGGGCGACGCTAACGCTGGTTTCGGGCGAGGTGGCAGGCCGCACCTGGTGCATTTCCAACAAGCGGCTGTGTCCTGACGGCTCTGTACGGTATCGCATTCCCCAAACGTTCGCGCCATGCCAGCGCGGAGGCGTAGATGGGCCAGTAAGACCCAACTCACTGCTCTAGCGGTTGCTTTCCGGGAGTCGGTTGCGCCAGGGAAAGGGGATATACGGCTCTGGGTTAAGCTAAAGGACCCGGTTCAACCCCATAGAGTTCTGAACAAACAAAGTTGCCCGGTAACATGAATAATGGTCTCAAACTGCACTCGACTGCGAAATTTGAGGCTAAATAGTGTTCATTTAGGCGTCAAACTTAAAAATAGGCATTTATAGGCACTTATGGGCACTTAGGCACAAACGCCGAAAATAGGCATTTATAGGCACAATAAAAACACTATAAAAGTTCTTCTTAACCTCTAATTCATGCTCGTATATCAAATTGGCGCGATAGGAGCGCGAGGAGAAAAATAGGCATTTGCCTATACGGTCTGTAGTCATTACCCGCTAAATGACCCGGTCTTCACGCTCGACAACCTTTTAGATGTAATTTTTAAACGTTATCCTTGATAAACATTATCCTCAACCTTTTTCGATGCCAAACATGCTGTATATATATATATATATATATATATATATATATATATATATATATATATATATATATATATATATATTCCACGCATTGCTACTAATCTTTTTTGTGCCGCCGAACAACATTAGGTTTTTGTACACAGAGAGTTTAAATTAGTTTGTATTCTTCAATTATAAAACAAGGAGAAACGCACAAGCCTTGCGGATCTTTCAATTTTCTTTGAAATCTCATGTTCTCAAAGTAGCAATTTGATCTTGTTGGGACGCGTGTACGCGCGGGAGAAGCAGACACAACCGCGGGGTGTGGATCCCAAACATCAACTGGTTTTATTCGGGTTCTCTGGAGGTTCCTGAGAGCAGCGGAAGGTGGCGCTGCCTGGCGGCTTGGCTTGGCTTGGCTGCCGCCACAGCACTCCCCCCTTATTGAGTTGCCGAACGGAGTTAAAGGTCCACGCCAGTGGGTGCTCTTGATAGCCGCCCGCTGTGCGTCAGCCGGGAGGGCACCTCGTGGACTTGGGCTGGCATTGAAGCTGGGGGTCCTGGCGATGATTCCCTTAGTGGAGGCAACACGGCGTCGTCACGGTCCATGTGTGCTGACTTGATGCGGTCCAACGACACAACCTCCTCACGGCCCCTTCTCTTGATTGTGAATTGTTTGTTGCCACGGCGGAGGACTTGAAACGGCCCATCATAGGGTGGCTGAAGAGGTCGCCGAACCGCGTCGTGTCGTAGAAACACATATGGGCACGATGTGAGCTGTGGGTCGACGTGCACCACACGCGACCCTGGTGGCCGGGGAGGTACCGCGCGCAGTTTGCACATGACGTTGCGTAGGCGAAGTGCATAGTCGCTGCAAGCTATGGATGCCTCCTCTGAGCCGCGCGCAAAGAGCTCTCCCGGCAGCCTGAGTGTCGTGCCGTTGACCAGCTCAGCGGCGCCGCAGCCAATGTCCTCTTTCAAGGTGGACCTTATACCCAAAAGAACGAGTGGGAGGGCCTCCACCCAGTTGTGTTCCTCGGTTGCCGTGAGCGCAGCCTTCAGCTGGCGGTGAAAGCGCTCCACCATGCCGTTGCTTATGGGGTGGTACGCCGTCGTGCGTATGCGTGAGGTGCCCGTGAGCTGACTGATGGCAGTGAAAAGGGCTCATTCGAATTGTCGGCCGCGGTCTGTTGTTATCGTGGAGGGCACCCCGAAACGGGCTACCCAGTGGTACAGGAAAGCACTCGCAACCGTCTCGGCAGTGATGTCCGCGATAGGGATGGCCTCCGCCCAGCGGGTGAACCTGTCGACACAGGTCAGCAGGTAAGCCTTTCCGTGGCAGGGTGGCAGTGGGCCGACGATGTCCAGGTGGACGTGATCAAAGCGAGAATCCGGAGTGGGGGAGTGTTCCCAGTGCTGTCGAGGTATGGCGTTGTATCTTAGAGCGCTGGCAAGCTACACATTCACGTGCCCAGCGTCGGACGTCCCGATTTACGCCCGGCCAGACAAATCTTGCCGTCACCAGTCTTTGGGTGGCTCTAATCCCCGGATGAGACAGTCTGTGCAAGGACTCGAACACATGGCGACGGAGGCTCGCGGGCACGAACGGGCGAGTTCTACTGACGCTTGTGTCACAGCAAACCTTGTCCTCGGATCCGGGAACTGGGATCCACTCAAGATTCAGGGCAGTGGTTGCGGTCAACAGGTGTTTCAATTCGTCATCTTCACGTTGAGCGGCTGCCAAAGCGGGAAAATCAACCTGTAGTGTGGGCATGGTGGCGTTCACAGGATTCCGTGAGAGGGCGTCCGCTACCTCGTTGTCGCCGCCTTTGACGTGGCGGATATCAGTCGTGAACTCTGATATATAGGAGATTTGGCGCCGTTCACGTGCTGTGTGCGTTCCACCGTCGGAGCTTAGCGAGCGCAATGCATAAGTAAGCGGCTTGTGGTCGGTGAGGACGAAAAACTCTACACCTTCCAGGAAATGGCGAAAATGTCGTATGACAGCGTACACGGCCACAGTACTCTCCCGAAGGTGCTTTAGCGGCGCTCGGTAGGCGTTAGCTTCCTCGAAAAGAAGGAAATCGGGCGCCAGACTCCCCCCAACGAGCTGCTGTAATACAGCCCCAACGGCTGTATCGGAGGCATCCACCATTACGCTCTGCGGGACACCGGACCTGGGGCATTCAAGCAGTGCGGCGTTTGCCAAAGCGTCCTTGACCTCGCAGACGGCTTCTTTTGCTTCTTGGCAGAAGCGCCAACTACGGAGGGGGGGGGGGGGGGGGCAGTGGGGCTCGTGCCCCCCCCCCCCCCGGACGGCTTTATGGGGGGGGCAGAGCCCCCTCCGGCCCCGGCTGAGGATTTTTAATGGTGGTGGTGGGGCGCGGTCCCCACCACGCCGCCGACGCCAGGTGACATCGTGAGTTAGAGAAATGCTTTGCATTTAAATCCTACGTAGGAAGGTGGCGGAAATTTCATTAGCGCGCCCCGCGCGCTCGCAGCTGTTGTTATGCGGACGCCACGACAGAGCGACGCAGGACGAAGGACATACCCGCCGCCATGAGATGCTCCATTTTACATCGCATCTACAGAACTTGTTGAATGTTGTGCACGGTAGATGGCATCACAGGCCAATCGCTCCGGCGTAAACACCGGGGCGACGAAGAGGAGAACGAGCGGCGAAGCGCGCGAAGCGAGAGCGCTCGCAGTGCGGGCTACTACTACGCCGGACGCCGGGTGACATCGTGAGTTAAAGAAATGCTCTGCATTTAAAATGGTCTGGCTGTGTTTTACTTTTTATTCTTTAAAGTTTACATATGCACTAAACAATGAAAGGGGCTCCATAAAGCAACGTGTCATCACCTGGGATAGTTTAAAGAAATCTTTGCAATATTAACTTTATTAACGATAAAGAAAATCTCGCTTACAAGCTCAAGGTTTTATTTTTATTATCTCGCTTAGTATCATCCGCGCGACTTCATATCTCAATATCAGCTTGTGCTAACGTGTATGTCACGAAGGAAATTAATGGAATTATATTTACGTGCATGATAAATAAAAGAAAAAACGAATGTATGCGCGGAATGGCTGCACTGACACTGAGTGAGCCAGCTTTAGAGTTTTTCCTGAGGACGCTTTGTAAATACGATCTCGTCAAGTCTCGCTCTAATAAACTCGAAGTCGTTTACCATTCAAGTTAAACGTATTGATTCAACGCGTGCGTCGAGATAGTTTAACCTCACGTCAAGTGCATTCGAAACGCAGTTATAAGCTAACGAGGACGGTAAAGTTCACCTTAACAGGTTACATGATGCAATAATGACTTGTACCCGAATTGTATGGTTTGGTTCATCGGACTCGGAGCGTTCACGTGGCCTTTTTCAAACGTGTCTTCACTTAATTATTTAAAATACGCCTGAAAATCTATTCGATTATCGTTTGGTGGCTATTTTTTGTTGCATGGTGAGCCGCATTTAATAAACAATTGCCTCTACAATTCACGAATGATGCCTCTACACTCGCATCGTTCGTGAAGTCTGCTGTGGCACACGGATAATTCAAATAGAGAGGCAACGTGCCGCGCACAGATAGAAAGAAAACCAAAGAACCGTGTGCGGCCGTGGGCGGTGGGGGGGGGGGGTGGGGGGGGGGGGGGAGCGACCCGAAGGGGGGTCGGCATAATAAAAAAAAAGAATCAACGGGTGAGGATGCGCCGGGCATCGGTTCTCGCGACTGCAGCGGATACAAGTAGGGGGTGCGTTTATTACGCGGGAGAAAAAAAAAATCCCAATTTTGACGACTAAAGTTGGGGGGTGCGTTTATTATGCGAGTGCGTTCATTACGCGAGTAAATACGGTATATTCTTGAGTTTCACTTGGGTAAAACCCTTAGGAATTATGAGCCATAGCGGAGGTCTCTATATTATAATTTTTGACTTCCTGGGGTAGTTTGATATGATTTACAACGCAAGTACACAGGCGTAATGGTATTATGCCTGTCCGCCGTGATGGTGTAGCGGTTACGGTACTTGGCTGCTGACCCGAAGGTTACGGGTGTGGTCCTGGCCGCAGTAGTCGCATTTCTATGGAGAGAAATGCTAGAGGCCTGTGTACTGTGCGATGTCAGTGCAGGTTAAAAAAGACCAAGTGGTCAAAATTTTCCAGAGCCTTCATTACGACGTGCCTCCATCAAAATGTGGCTTTCACAGCTGTAATTTGATCCCGCTATCTCGTGCTTAGTGGCAAAACACCTTAGCTGTCTGAGCCGATGCGCACCGTGTGGGAATATGTTGTTGTGTAGAGAACTTGGCTTTCTGCATGTTTAAGAGTGACAGCCAGCTTGCATTTTGTTGCTTTCAGTTACTTTCAACAATCTTTACTTTCTATGACCACCTTTCTGTGTATGGCGTGTGTATAGCTATAAAATAGCACTTTATGGTAGGCTTTTTTTCTTGGCTCTCATGAGTTTGCTTAAAGCTAACCTCTTAATTTAACAGGTCACCTCCAAGGCAACAAGAGGACATGCAGACATCTATTGAAGAACCCATTGATTCTCAAATTTGATTGAATCTTATTTGAAGCTTTCAGTGTTTGCATATTTTAAAAAAATTATTGGGCTATTTTCCTGTCCAAACTAAATCCTAGTCAAGCCCATGAAGAGGTTTTTTGACCCCAGCCCAATGTTGTAATTGTGAAGAGGTTTATTGATTGTGCGAGGACGTTACGGTCGCTAGCGTCGAGGCAGCGTGAAGAACCGTCCAGAGGCACAGCAGCGATCCGAAACACGAGCCGAGCGAGCCGAGCGAGCCGAGCGTTGGCGATGCTGCTGGATGAAGGCGCATCTTCTTCTTCACACTCGCCCCCGCTGAAAAAGGAGCCATCCTGACGACCTAAGAAGTTTCAGGTAGAGGCTCATGGTATGTCTTGAGGCGGGAAACGTGGACGATGTCACGTCCACGCCGGCGCATGTCATCCGATCGAGAAACTGGCTCGATGAGAAAATTAACCGGAGAGGTTTTCTCCAAGACGGTGTAAGGCCCCCTCATACCTTGGAACAAGCTTCGATGAGAGCCCTGGAGTTTGGTATGGGACAGATAGCCATACAAGAGACCCTGGGGCATAGCTAGGATCTGGAACTGAGGTGCTGCGGTTTTCTTTCTGGCGTTGCTGCTCTTGCGATGTAAACGTGCGAGCGAGCTGGCGGCACTCTTCGGCTTGTCGAGCAGCTTCGGAGACAGGTGGGCACTCGGAAGCATCAGGACGGTAGGGAAGCAGAGTGTCGATAGTGTGGGAAGGCTCGCGTCCGTAGAGGAGATAGAAAGGCGAAAATCCCGTAGTTGTTTGTATCGCGGTGTTGTATGCGAATGTTACATAGGGGAGAACACGATCCCAGTTGATATGGTCCGATGCCACGTACATCGATAGCATATCACCCAGCGTTCGATTAAACCGTTCCGTGAGCCCATTAGTCTGCGGGTGGTATGCTGTGGTTCTCCGGTGAATGACGTGGCACTCCGAAAGCAGAGCTTCGACGACCTCGGAGAGAAAAGCGCGGCCTCTGTCACTTAGGAGGTCTCGAGGTGCGCCATGTCGAAAGATAAAGCGACGTAAAATGAAAGAGGCGACATCCCGAGCGGTTGCGCTCGGCAAAGCGGCAGTTTCGGCGTAGCGCGTCAGGTGGTCGACAGCAACTATAATCCAGCGATTGCCATCTGGTGTCATTGGAAGGGGGGCCGTAGAGGTCAACGCCGACGCGATCAAATGGCTTGGCAGGGCATGGAAGCGGCTGCAGTGCGCCAGTGGCACGTAAAGGTGTTGACTTGCGTCTCTGGCAGTCAGGACAGCACTGCACGAATTTCCGCACAAAATTGTACATGCCGCGCCAGTAATAGCGATGGCGAAGACGTTCGTATGTCTTAAACACCCCGGCGTGGCCACATTGCGGATCGTCGTGAAGAGAGGCGCACACTTGAGATCGCAAGCTGCGTGGAATGACCAGTAGCCACCGGCGGCCATCGGCAGCGTAGTTGCGGCGATGAAGCAGTTGATCGCGGATGGTGAAATGAAAAGCTTGACGTCGGAGGGACCGAGGTACAGGGAAGGGCGGATGTACCTGATAGATGATCAAGAAGAGATGCGATCCAAGGGTCACGACGTTGTTCGGTGGCTATCGAGTCGAGATCGAGGGATGACAAGGGGTGGACGCAAGTGGTTCCGCACGCCGGTTCTGGAGGTAAAGGGGAGCGGGAGAGGGCGTCAGCGTCAGAGTGCTTGCGTCCGCAGCGGATACAACGCGAATGTCGTACTCCTGGATGCTGAGGGCCCATCGCGCTAGGCGGCCAGAAGGGTCTTTTAACGTGGCGAGCCAGCAAAGCGCGTGGTGATCAGTTACAAGATCGAAAAGGCGGCCGTATAAGTAGGGCCGGAACTTTCCAAGCGCCCACACCAGAGCCAAACACTCTTTTTCAGTCACGCTGTAATTAGTTTCGGCTTTCATCAGCGTGCGACTAGCGTAGGCTACGACGTATTCTGAATAGCCGGGCTTTCGTTGAGCGAGGACAGCGCCAAGCCCGACGCCGCTGGCGTCTGTGTGTACTTCGGTAGGAGCCGTCGGATCGAAGTGGCGAAGTATAGGTGGGGAGGTGAGCAGACGGCGCAGCGTAGTGAAGGCGACGTCACATGCAGGGGACCAGGAGGAGAGGTTCACGTCGCCGCGAAGAAGCTGCGTTAACGGTGACAGGATGGATGCAAAATTGCGAACAAAGCGCCGGAAGTACGAGCACAGGCCTACAAAACTGCGAAATTCCTTCATGGTCGTCGGCTTGGGAAATTCCGCGACTGCACGAAGTTGTGCAGGGTCAGGTAATACGCCTTGTTTGGACACGATGTGGCCTAAGATGACGAGCTCCCGTGCAGCAAAGCGGCATTTCTTGAGGTTAAGCTGAAGGCCAGCGTTTGTCAGACAAGTCAACTCGTGCCTGAGGCGAAGCAGGTGCGTAGGGAAATCATGCGAAAAAACCACGACATCGTCGAGGTAACAGAGGCACATAGACCACTTTAGGCCACGTAGCCCATTAAGGCGTTCGAACGTGGCAGGCGCGTTACAAAGCCCAAAGTGCATGACGTTTAAACTCGTATAGTCCATCAGGTGTTATAAATGCAGTTTTCTGGCGATCGGCTTCAACCATTGGCACTTGCCAGTAGCCAGATCGCAAGTCCAGCGACGAGAAGAATTCTGCTCCGTGAAGGGTGTCAATGGCGTCATCAATGCGCGGCAAAGGATAGACGTCCTTGCGCGTTATCTTATTCAAACGACGGTAATCTACGCAAAACCGGATAGATCCGTCTTTCTTACGCACCAGGACAACAGGAGATGCCCATGGACTGTGAGATGGTCGAATGATGTCTCTGCGAAGCATGTCTTCGACTTGGTCGTTAATGACGCGGCGCTCTTCAGCAGAGACACGGTATGGTCTTTGACGCAGCGGCTGGTGTAGACCGGTGTCAACGTGATGTTGCACTTGCGACGTGCGGGCCAGTTGAGGTTGCGACACATCGAAAGAATTCCGGAATTCGTGCAGAAGATCAAGTAGGTCGGCGTGTTCGACAGGGGTTAGGGTATCGGCGATGGCGCTGGAAAACATATCGCTGGACGACTCCCCGAGTGCCGACAGGGCAACTGGTTGGTCGCAGTTGTCGTCCGGGACGTCAACCAGAGACGACGAGTCGAGATCTTCCACGCGGCCGAGACATTCGCCTGCAAGCAATGTGACTGGTGCGGAGAGCGGATTGAAGATGAATATATTGCTGCTGCCGGCGGCGATGTCAAGCGTTGCGAAAGGTAGCGGCAGGGCTCGACGACTCGTGAAGACATCGGACGGCGTGAAAAAGACTGTAGCATCGGTGTTGGCGTCACAGAAAACGGGAACAAGTGCGAAAACGCCAGGCGCAATTTCGGTGTCCTCACGAACGAGCAACTTAGGCGGCTGATGAAGAGCGTCGAGTAATGGGGCGTCGCACAATGGTGAGAACTCAACTTCGGCGTGTCCGCAGTCGATGACGGCATTATGGCGGGATAGGAAGTCCCACCCGAGGATGACGTCATGCGAACAGGCAGAAAGGACAATAAACTCAACGATGTACAGATTGCCTTCAATGAAAACTCTTGCGGTGCAGGCTGCGAGAGGCGTCACTTGCTGCGCGTTTGCGGTGTGGAGCGATAGTCCCGAAAGCGGCGTCGTTACCTTGCGTAATGAACGGCAGAGATGAGCGGCTATGACAGAAACGGCGGCGCCGGTGTCCACAAGTGCAAAAGTACGAACACCTTCAACAGTTATTGCGACCACGTTAGTAGGGGAGGAGTGAGGGCTTGCACAGGTCGAAGATGGCGCAGTTCTTGCCTCTTGAACTGCGGCGGTTAGTTTTCCTGGTCGGAGGGTCCGGGCCGGCTACGCATGGGGGAGGGCGATCGCCGACGAGGAGATTGTGAACGCTGCGGCTGGAAGTCAGGGCGGTGAGTAGGGGCATAGGGCTGGAATGATGGGCCAGGAACGTGTTGGGGGAAGGGCTGACTGCCAGATTGCGATGACGGGGCACAGTCGCCGAATGCTTGGGGGCGACGGCGGCAATAGCGGGCGACGTGTCCGGGGAGTGCCGCAGGCGTAGCAAATCGGTCTGTTATCTGGCGTGCTCCACGGATTGGCGATGGTCGGTGCTGCCCAAGATCCAGTATAAACACGTGGTTGCATAGGCTGTGAGTGCGTGGTGTAAGATGGCTGCGGAAGCCACAGGAGGGGCGCGGCCACAGGCTGCACGGCTTGCGGATAGGCGACAGGAGCGGCCACAGGCTGCGCTGCACGCGTGTAGTGAACGGGGCTGGATGGAGGCGGCTCGTGGTGCGCAAAAGGAACAGCGTGGGCAACCTCGTCCGAAATAACAGTGCGGAGCGAGGCGGGCAGGCGGGTGGTGGGCTCATGAGTAAAGGGCATTGAGGAAAGTTTGCGGGCAACTTCCTCACGGACGAAGTCTCGGACCTGCTGAAGCAAGGTCGAATGGTCAGGCATAGTGTCGAGACTGCACAGCGACTCGCCACCCCGTGGAGGCTGCCGAGTCAGGGCGCGTTGTTTCTTCAACTCGTCGTAGCTCTGACACAAGCTGACGACTTCGGAAACTGTGCGCGGATTCCTAGCGAAGAGCATTTGGAATGCGCCGTCGTCAATGCCTTTAAGGATTTGCTTGATGTTGTCAGCTTCGGGCATGGTGTCGTTGACACGTCTACAAAGGTCCACGACGTCCTCAATGTAGCTTGTGAAGCTTTCTCCTGTCTGCTGTGAGCGGACGCGCAAGCGCTGCTCTGCACGCTGCTTGCGGACAGCGGGTCGACCGAACACTTCTGAGGAGGACGTCTTGAAGACGGACCATGTGGGGATGTCTTGTTTGTGGTTGTTGAACCACAGTTCGGCGACACCAGTTAGGTAAAAGATGACGTGGCCTAGCTTGTCGGGGTCATCCCACTTATTATGCGCGCTCACCAGTTCGTAGTGGTCAAGCCAGTCTTCCACGTCGGTGTCGTCTGCACCGCTGAAGACCTTTGGATCCCGCAGCCGAGGAATGCCTGGGCAGGTGGCGGACTGCGGAGAAGGCGCCGGTGGGTTTGCGTTGTCAGTCATGATGCGCGGAAGCGTCCGGCTTCGCAGCTCCAGGGTGTAGCGACGGGGATGTACAGCCCCCTCCACCAAATGTGAAGAGGTTTATTGATTGTGCGAGGACGTTACGGTCGCTAGCGTCGAGGCAGCGTGAAGAACCGTCCAGAGGCACAGCAGCGATCCGAAACACGAGCCGAGCGAGCCGAGCGTTGGCGATGCTGCTGGATGAAGGCGCATCTTCTTCTTCACATAATCAATAAATTTTTAAACTTTCAATGTCATGACCCAATTGATTAGGACACTCGTAAAGGCGTGTCATGTACTGTGTCAATAAATATTGCACAGGCTTCTTTTTTTGTTGTTGTTTTTGTATCTGCTGTACTCGCCGATACGTATTTCTTCTATGTGCAATTTTCAATTTCACTTTATATGTATATAACTTTTTTTTTGTACTGCACAGTCTCATACATATGCTTTCACTTTTTGCAACACGAAGAGACCTGCAGCTGACATATCTATGCTATCAAGTTTCATGTACAATGCCGTCTACTTTTAGAGATTTTTTTTCTTGCAGGCAGCTAATTCTTGTTAATGTTTAGAGTTTTGTTTTGAGAAGATGAGAAGGAAAGAAGCATCTTCTATTTATGTCTGTGGCCCCACCTTTTATTTGTGCTGCCATGACTGGACATCAGTGACCAGAGTGCCTGCTGTGTATCTATTGACAGCACCTCAACCCACTGAGAGCCTGTTTCATCAAGTGTGTTAGTGTGAAACAAATTTATTCTGAAGCTCCTGTGACAGTTGCTTTCTTAGTAGACCATTTTGAAAGCAGCCTTTCAGTGTAATAATTCATTGTGGTCTCTACAGTCAGCAACATTGAATATTACACTTTGGTTGGTTATGTATTCAGCTACTTACGTTAACTTCACTACTCAAACTTTCTATTAATTTGCTATTTCTTACCTACAACTTAATGTTTGCTGTTGCTAGCAAAAGCAAGTAATGTCACAAGAACAAGCTAGCTTATTAAGATCACTGGAAGTAGCACCTTTGGTGTCATACACGTGAGAATCATCGATGTCAAAACACTAAGTTGCCTTTGAGAATGAGATGCTATTCAGTGCCGATTTGATTTTTATGAATGTTTTGTGCAGGTAGAATATGAAAGCCTTATGGCACACGTACGTCTTGCTCTTAATTGTATCTTTTTTACAGCGAAAGCTGTTATGAGATCACAACAAGGGCCGATTCGGGCGCCGTAGTTGTCCGCCACCGGTGTCCGTAACCGCTATCGCAAGAAAAAAAAACGAAATAAAAAATACCCATGATAGAATGGGACTCGAACCCGGGACCGCTGCGTGGCAGCCCAGTGTTCTACGACAGAGCTACGCCCGTGCTCGAAACTCCGTTGCAAACATAGTGTACACAGGCTTTATGTTAAGGAATCGTATGAATAAATGTTGTAGATCGTTTTAGAAGAGCAAAATCGCGACCAGGCGTCTCACAAAGCGATTTGCGTAACGAGTGAATCGTTGAAAGCCTCCAACCCGTTGCAAAACTGTTCACTTAGGATTCTCCATCGTCGTGAGCCACCGTATCACAATGTGCGCATAACACCTTACAGATGTGTAGCGGGTACCTCGCTTCACCACAGAAGAACGAATAATGGCATGGTGGGTGCTTCCATAATTCACAAAAACGATAATCATGCTGCAGTAGGTGCCATGCAAATGTACTTGAAGTAGTTTCCTCAAGAGTTTAAAACGGATCCAGAAATCCGCTCTTCCAGCTTTCGCTGCGACTGTGCTGCGCGTTTCGCGCAGGCCTGGCGTTTTTTTTTAATCTGAGGAAATGATATTATTTTTCAATAAGTTATTTTTTGCTCTAATGAGATGTGCAGTGGCTAGTCAGTGTGCAATTTACATTTTTGAAAGTTTTGTGCAGGTAGTATGAAAGCCTCCATATGGCACATACGTCTTGCTCTTGTATCTTTTATTTTAATCTGAGGAAACGCTATTATTTTTTTTTCAATCATTTCTTGCTTCAATGGGCAAGATGTGAAATATGTCCAGTCACAGTGTGCAATATGTGTGTTCTTTCCAACTACTTCGGTCTTAAATAAAAAGGTTTGTGTTTGCAATACACTTGGCTCAGAGTTTCTCTTGCGCAAGTGGACATTTAGGTATTATAATGTTGCCATTTGTCGAATTTCATTTAATTGCTAAAATTTCAGCAGTTTGAAGCATGCGTAGTTTTTCTTTGCTTTCAGGTGATAATTGAATTAAGTGCTTCGATCATGTCAGAAATGCACCTCGGTACAAAAATTTGGGCCTGTACTTTAGTCCAAAAAGTGCAATTCTAGCAATTTCAGTGCTTAATACCACTTTTAGAGTAAAAAAGACGTTTGAAGACATAGAAAACACCCTGCACAAAAGAGATCCTTTTATCTCCAAGTCACGCCCGCAGTGTGTCCAACGGGAGTTGCTAGGGATAACCGTCAGATCAGGAAAGAGCGGCCAAACTGACTTGCAAGGGATGTCCGCCGGTGTTGTTTCGGATATGCAGGGGATATCCGAAATCCTGTCGGGGTTGTCCTAAGGACATCCAGAGAATATCATTTTTGTCAAAGGGCACAGAGGAAAATATAGCGTTTAACTGGCACTCCTAACAAGCGTGCGAGTGACACTGAGAATAACATGGTTTGAAACGTTCTTTCATCACAATTTCATTTTTCTTTCCCGCTTTTTCTAGTACACCGGGATGTACGACGGCTGGTGAACTCAATAGTTAACCATCAACTATTCTTGAAAATAAATTAGAGTGTTTCATCCTCTTTCTGTGTTCAGCGATTTCATTTGATTCACATAACATAAAAGCCGTTATCCGGAATTACATAGCGGTGCAGGGAGGGGGGCATGTCCTTTTACTCAGATGTACCGCCATTACCAGCGACATCAGTGAAGCAGATAATAAGTGAACATTGAGTTTTGCGTAAGCGCGCAAAGTTTATGACACGTAAGTGCAAAAGAAGCCAGAAAAAAATTTAGGCAGCTTCGAACTAGTAGTGCCGAGCCCTAAGGTAGTGCGGAGCTTCACGGCTTCTTTTGTCTCTAGTTTTACAGCGAAAGCTGTTATGAGATCACAACAAGGGTCGTTTCTGCGTCGTAGTTGTCCGCCGCCGCCGCAGCCGCCGCCGGTGTCCGTAACCAATATCGCACGAAATAAGAAAAAAACTAAATAAAAAACACCTGTGACAGAATGGGAATCGAACCCGCGTCCTCTGCGTGGCAGCCCACCACTCTACCACTGAGCTACGCCACTGCTTGAAACTGCGGTGCAAACTGACCCTACGCAGGCTTCATATAGGGTCAGGAATCACGTTAACGTGTGTTGTAAGCGTTTTAGTGCAGTAAAGTAAGAACCAGGCGTCACACAATGCGAATTGCGTAACGAGTGGGTCGTTGAACGCTCCAACCCATTACAAACGCCTGAGGCATAATTCTTCATCGTCGTCAGCCACAGCATCAACAAAGAAAGTGCACATAATTCGTTACAAGAGTGTAGCGGGCACCACCCGTTTCTGAAGAATGACTAAGGATGGCATAGTAGACGCTTCCCCACTACACAAAAATTATGATGATTTATTGCGTAGTGGGTACCATGCAAGTGGGCTTGTAGTAGTTGCCCCAAGAGTGTTTAAAAGAGGCTAAAGGCGGCTCTCCCAGCTTTCGCTGTGGCTGTGCTGCGCGTTCTGCGCAGGCCTGGCGGTTTTTTCTTTCTTCCTCTCGTTCGTTCTTTTTCTGTCTTTTCTCTGTTTTATGTCTTTTTTTTCTCTGTTGATTTCTATTTACTTGTTTCTCTCTACCTGTATATTTTTCTCTTTTTAATTTTTCTATATTCCTTCTAGTTCTCTCTCTATTTCTCTCTTGCTTCCACTTTCTTGCCACCTTTCTCTCTCTCTCGTTTTTTTTTTCTATTACTTGCTCTTTCTTCTATTCTGTCGCTCTATTTCTCTCTTTCCCGTTCTTTCCATGTTAAGCTTTACTCTCTCCCCTCGTCCTTTCCCTCATTCTCATCCTGACTTTCCTTTCTGCTACCATTACCACGCTTGCAGAGTATAGCGAGGGGGTGGCCCTCGCTATACTCTGCAAGCGTGCCTGGATAGCTGAGTGATTAGCAGGGATTGTGTCCTAGGTCAGAACCACTGCTAATCACTCGGCTATCCAGGCACGCTTGCAGAGCATAGCATAGCCTTGTATACACCATAACACAGCGAGTTCAGTGTGTGCCATCATACTTAGGCAGCACGCCGCGCCATCTGTCGCAAAAGCGGCGAAGCAACACCCTGAACTGCCTTGCTAGCAGACGCTCCGCAAATCAAACGCGAAACTTTCCAACCCGGTCCGGCTGTAAGCATCTTTCGCACTTGTCCTCTCCTGGAAATTTGTGCTGTTTTCTAGTGAAACGTCGAGAAGATCTTCCTCGACAGTCCGGAATGTGTACAGCACGTGCATTGCAGGCTGCGGAAGCAACTTTATCAGGTACGTACAATCGCGATGGAAAGAAACGCGAACAGCTGAAAGCGTGGTTTCCTACTCGATCGAACTGTGACATGCCTTGACTGTTCGGAATGTCTACAGCACCTGCATTGGAGACTGCGGAAGCAACTTCGTCAGGTACGTACTATCGCGATGGAAAGAAACGCGAACAGCTGAAAGCGTGGTTTCCGACTTCATCGAACTGTGACATCCCTTGACTGTTCGGAATGTCTACAGCACCTGCATTGGAGACTGCGGAAGCAACTTCATCAGGTACGTACTATCGCGATGGAAAGAAACGCGAACAGCTGAAAGCGTGGTTTCCGACTTCATCGAACTGTGACATCCCTTGACTGTTCGGAATGTCTACAGCACCTGCATTGCAGACTGCGGAAGCAACTTCATCAGGTACGTACTATCGCGATGGAAAGAAACGCGAACAGCTGAAAGCGTGGTTTCCGACTTCATCGAACTGTGACATCCCTTGACTGTTCGGAATGTCTACAGCACCTGCATTGCAGACTGCGGAAGCAACTTCATCAGGTACGTACTATCGCGATGGACAGAAACGCGAACAGCTGAAAGTGTGGTTTCCGACTCAATCGAACTGTGACATACCTTGACTGTTCGGAATGTCTACAGCACCTGCACTGCAGACTGCGGAAGCACGCCCAAAAATTAACAAAACGAGACGGCAAGTATGCACGCCTATGCGCATGCTATATTGTGCGGCTGTGACGCACAATTCTCTGAGACAACGATTCTCCGCAAAAGCACAAGAAAAACAGCGAGCGAAGTGTTAGAAGCTTTTTTCATAGAAAAAAAATGAGGACCGCTGTGTAAGCACCCCTTCGCTATCTTTGTTTCCAAGTGAATCCCGATTTATCAGTTCTAAGGCTGTGAGAAGGAAGGAGAGAAAAAATTGTATGTCTCGATAGTGTGCGCTGTTGGCCTTCTCTGATGTTAATGCGCGCATGTGCCACATGTATATATTGAAGCCTTCGTGCTATGAATAAATCAGTTGGAAATGAGCGCTGTGCGTGTTTGATGCCTTGGTGTGTGTGTGTGGGTGTGCGTAAGTGTGTCGTGTGTTTGCGCTCTAATTAAGTTTTTAGAAATTTATCAGGTACGTACAATCGCGATGGAAAGAAACGCGAACAGCCGAAAGCGTGGTTTCCGACTCAATCGAACTGTGACATGCCTTGACTGTTCGGAATGTCTACAGCACCTGCATTGCAGACTGCGGAAGCAACTTCAAGGAAGCAGTTGTCGCAGGGAGACCCAGCAGGTGATAGCGGCGCGCCATCACACATAGTTCAGCGGTCAAAGCAGGGCAGGAGCATATGATATGCTCCAGTGTTTCGTCGTCGCCGCATCTGCGGCACGCAGGCGATGGGCAGCGACCCTTGGAGTACATGCGTACCGCAGGCCAGACGCTGCCGGTCCGCAGGCGCAGCAGCAGCCACCGCTCCCGCCTCTCCAGGCCGGTCTCCGGAAGGGGTGGTGGCGGTTTGCCGCTTGCCACTCGCACGAGGCACTGCGCCGTGCTCCCTATAGGGCTGCAGAAATTAGGTGCCTTTTTTCCTCTCTTCTTCTAACCACCTACACACACACACACTCGTACGTCAGGGTGGGCCGTTGGTAGCAGCTGCCGCAGTCGCTGCCGAAAGTAGTCCGACAGGGCTACCGCCTTGGTGACTGGAGTGTCGCTGTGGTGTGCTGCCTTAGCGGCGGCGTCGGCCTCCTCGTTCCCAGCTATCCCAACATGTGAACGCCTCCTCTATCTGTTCACACCGTGTTCGCACGACGCAGACTGCGGTCACAGACTATGTTGAGCTTCATAATCAAGGCTACCGCGGTCCTTCTTCGGGGCTATGCAAAACAATAACAGTAGAACCACATTAGGACACATCCTCCTGCGACCGGTAGTGAAGAATGCGAGTAATTCACTTACGCAGCAATTCGCTTACGTGGCAATTTACAAAGCAAGAATAGCGTCGATTACGGCGTTTCTTCGTAGCAAGCACAGCTGTCGCGTCTACCTTTTCTTTCGCCGTTGTTATCGCGAGTGACACAGCAAACAATGGACGCGCCACTGACACAGTTCAGTGGCGCGTCCCACTAGCGGAGAAAAACTTGTAGCTCCCTTTCTGAGAGTTCAATGCGGAAACACGTAATATTAAGCTAAGTCGTTGTTTCGCACTCGGTAGCAGCACCTGGTTCGACAGCAAACTGCATGAGAGTCGGACCATGGCCTCCGAGATAGCGCGCCGGCGGTTTTCTTTCCGGCCGTCCCAATCGCACGGAGAGAGTGTAATTTCAGAGGTGGGCGTGGCCCGCTCCTCCTCTGCACCGCGGCGCTCGCAGCTGAGGGTCGGAAAGGCCACCGCGCTGTTGGCTTGCATGAGGCGAGGAAAAAATGCTTTTGCGCTTTTATATAACCTCCCACTGATTTGCAAATGTCAGGTCAAGGTGTACGAGAGGTCAATTGCATGCTAGGGCCTATTTATACACAAATCCGCTTTTTTTTTGCTGTACATTAGCGCCCACTATAAGAAAGCGCTTAGAAGTGCGATGCCTCTGCAACAGGTCCGCATATGCTGGAAACGCACTATACTTCGAAGTTTGCGGGATGTATAGTATGGGGTCACTGGCGAAGGAGAACAAAAAAAGAGAACGATTATTGGGCTCGGCGCGATTACGCTCCGGGCTCGAGCTCGCACTGCCGCTGAAGACGGATCAATCGTAGCCGGGCCTAAGTAAAGGTGTTTTTCTTGTCGCCTCCGTGTTCTCTGTGGAAACGTGACATGAGAAGTCACCTCGATAAAAGAACAGATCGCTATATCGAAAACGGCTGATCACCTACGATTCCACAATCGAAAGGGCACCAGTTACTGGAAAGCGGCGCATACAAATACGCGTGTGACCGGCACACCTTCAAAGGCCGCACTTGTGTGCGCTCAGTGGTTCCGAGCTTAATAACCCAACAACGTCGAGTAAGTAAGTAATACTTCGCCCGTATCCTAGAGCGCAAGAACACGGAGGAACCGAACGCTGTGAGACTACTTTGTCAAGACCGCTTCGCACGCGCAATGAATATGCTATCCAATAAACTCCTTTCATCGATCGAGGTCATACAGTTTAAAAAAAACCATCAACTAAATTGGGCCTAACCTAACTAAAATTCAAAATAAATTCTGGCAGTCCCGGTCACATAAACGTTCGGGAATACCAGCGATATAGAAACTGAACTTTTCGGAGCTCCGCGGTGCATTCACAGATGCCACAGAAGTAATAATCGTGATACAAACAGCACAAGAACAGATTTGCATGTAGCACGGTGAGTGCACAGCGACGACGTCAAAATTTCCTCTCCTTTTCGCACAACGCCAGCGACGCATCCACGCAAGGTAACCGCGCAACGCCGCAGTATCAGCACGTTACATAGAAATAAGGTCTAGTACACGCTAGAGAGGAACGCTAACTGAGCCGACCAATTAAACTCGGCACTCGTGATCAGCACTCGATCGGCATGCTCTCTCCTCGCGATATCGCTGACGCCGCCGGGTCTGGCACGACAGCTGCGCTCGCACAGCGCACAATGCTTCGCACTCGCCCCTAAGGCTTCCCTAGATTTTCTTCCCAACTACCTCATTTCGTACCGCGGAAGCAATAGACAGGGGAGGAGGGGTGGAGGCGGTCGCTATACGTAGTCCACCGTGGTCTGGACTGAACGTCACCGGGGCTGCAACGGCTGCGGCTACATTACAGTCGCGTTTCATTCATTTATGGTCGCCCATTTGCATTGTCAGTTTTACGGTGCTTGGTAGATACGTCGGGCGTTGTAAAAAGGAACATAGAACGAACGAACATCAAAAAATAAAAACGATCATCGAGCGAACCAATCTGCACGCTGGTATGCCGTGCGCTCTGCTTTCTGCCGTGTGGTCTCCGCTGCCGGAATCCTACGGAACCCTAGGGAGCCTACATGACCGGTCATGTAGGCTCCCTAAAACGGCCGGTCATCTAGGCTCCCTATGGAACCCTAAAGTCCCTCTATGTTTCAAAAGTAGCGAAAGGTCTTGATCCAGCCGCTGCGTCCTGCGATAGGCCGGTTGGCGACATGTGACTTTTTTTGCCTCCGCGCCCCGCCCAAAGGGTCCAGCGGTGGCAGCGCTGTGCGGCGAGAGGTACGGGTGACGGCGTTTTCAAGCGTGGAGTTGGACAATTTAACAAGTAGTTCACGCGCCTCTGTCGCATTGCTGTTGCAATTTAGAAGCGTTTATTTACTTGAAGTTGAGTGGACGTGGGAATTCTGTGCTTGCATTGAATGTTTGGAACGTGACGGCCTAGTATGCCGGGTCTCAATGCCCTCGGTTGTTTCACCACGCGGAGGACAGAAAAAGCTTTTTCTCTCTCACTTTCTGTTGCTCGTGGTGGCAGAAATATATTCTGAAGGAAGGTATGGCCCCACAAAATCAGTGGCGAGAAATTTTTGCACACAGAAAACACCCGGCTATGCGAAGTAAGTGATTTTGTAATGTTTACACCTTCAAGCAGCCTTTCGCCTGGCGGCCAGTTTTTGTTCGTGCATATAGGTGAGCATTATCTCAGCAAGGCTATTATTGTTTCAGCCTTCATTATACTGTAGTTTTGTGCGCAGTAGACAACGCAGGTGCACGCCCGTATCTCTAAACATTAAATTGCTCGGAAACCAATACACTCATGCCTTCGTTTTTCTCCTCGGGGTAGTTTCAACACTAAAAGCTCACAAGGAAAGGACAATTTGGGATTAGTTTTTTGCCACACCTTGCCATGTTTGGCCACACTGCTGTGTGCGGGATGAATTAAGGCTCCTTCGTTGCAGCATTCCGCGTGATGTTTTCCTGGGGGGACCACAATGCTTTTGGCGAGTTCGAGTAAGTAATAATGCAATGACACTGTGAGGAAAAAACTGAAACCATATATGCCGCACCCCGAGTCTCTGCTAATTTGCCAAGGCAGCAGGAACGGAAGCCACCCTGCAAACGAATGAGGGGTGGTCAGTATTGACAACAAACGTTCCAAAGATAAACTTTGCTATGAATTCATGCAATAAAACCCAATTTCACAATAAGTGCTCTTTTATACTCATGCATCCCTACAAAAAGTCACCTAGCTCAGCTTTTCTCGTTGTAGTCTGGTTTTAGGGATTATAGGTGCATACGTACCTCAAATTTATTTGAAACTGCATTAGGTAACTAACAACATCGCCTATACTTTTCTTGGCATCATTGTCTGTTAGTTCTCAATAATTATAGGTAACACTGCAGCATACCTATATATATATATGTGGGACACGTAGGCGGCGGGGGTAGTTAAAGGGAGACGGCTTTGGATACATGTACGTCTTTAAAAACATTTAATCATTAAAATGCGTGAGACACCAGTGGGCATGCTATATTTCCTAGATCGTGAAAGGTACCCTGATTCCTGATATTCCACGCATGCAGTGCAACTCTTTCTCCTAAATAAGCATATTAGAGTACTTTATAAACAAAATGAGCGTAGTTAAAAGTGTCGTTTAATCGTGGGAATACTTCTGAACGCTGACAAATCCAATGAAACCAATTATAACGCATGTTTTGCACTACACACTACGCTAAGTGAACGGAGAGATTTCCGAGAGTACCAATAAGCTCACAACCTGCCAATTTTTTTCCGAACTAGAAAACAGGCAGTACATCTACTTCAATTTACGCTGAATTTTAAAACGCGCAGAGAACGAAAATATAAATGTCCTGCATGACAAGTGCTGTGGGAAACTCCTCATAAGCTCCCTTGGGAAAAACGTGTGTTTTTATTTCAATGTTTAGCGTACTCAGGGCTCGTCAGTTGTTGTCCCTGTCGTTTGAAGTTTCCTAAGTAGCTTACGCCACAAAAGGCAATAATTAACCGATTAAAGCGCGCGCTGAGAGCGGTTTTAGGCGTCCGCAGAATGCACGCGAGCGAACGGAGCGTCGTCTGCTAGCGCCGCTTCTTGGACCCCTCCAGAGGGCGCGCATGTAGTTGTCGCTACCTTTATATATGTATATATACCTGTATATATGTGTAGTTGTCGCTACATTAGGAACCCTCATTCAGCGTGCCCTCTAGCGTCAGCCTGGCGCGCGGGGGGCGCGAGCCGCATTACATTTTTTTTGCTGGGGAGCGCGGCGTTTGGGACGGCCTGACAGAAACCCCGGCACGCTATCTCGGAGGCCATGGTCGGACTCTGTACTACGCAATAACGTTCCGACAGGTGGCGCCACGCGTTCGGCAAAACTCCACAGCCTGACGTATACTGCTGGAGACGCGTCGGGGGGGGATGGCTGCGCTGCAGTCGAGGGGCCTGGAGGTGACTCATGGAAAGGCCGCTGCACCTGATCGTCCGGGCAACGTTACCGTGGGTCTGGCGTGCGGTGCCGGGTCGCCTCTGCCCGTGATGTCAGGAGGCGTGCGCAGGTACGCGGCGGCACTGGCTGGTGTCGACTCTGATCAAGGTGTTCCGACGTTCGGACGAGATGCGGCGGACTGCTTGGTCCCGGTCATGCGCCGGGAACGCGAGCACGTGGCGTTCCTGACGCCTACCACGCAAACGACGGCGCCAGCGAGGGTCGTTCTGTGTTAATTGAAAACCAATATTGACGCGGCAAACACACAAGACGCGATACACAACAACGTTCAGGCAATGCAGGAGAACACGGTTACGCGTGCATCAATCTCCGTCCGCGTCAAGGGTAAGCGCGATTCGCACGAGCAGTTCTCGTGAGTTGACCCCGGACGTGGACCGAAATAAGTTTTATATCTCAAGTGCGTTGGCAGCGGTTAGAAAAGTTGCCACACATTCCTTTAACTTTTACCTGTTGTCATAGCGCAGGGTTCTGGAGATACAACACAGGTCCTGTTAGTCTTGAAGGTACAAAGATTGCAACGCTCACGATGCAAAACACTGTCCCACACGCTACGATTCAGATAAGAGACTAAAGGTAACATGCAACAGTTTCCTAAGGTCCGACCTTTCTTCGCTACTCGTTTGACGTCAAAACGGCGCCCTCTGCAACGAAGGCCACTGGAGCCAATGCAGGCACACATGAATAATTGACATCTATAGTGTCCGCGGTAGCCTTAATCTTCGTTTTGCCTCCCAGCCACTCATTCTCCAACATGCGCGTAGCCACCCTCCGCATGACCTTGGAGAACAAGAGACTGCCATGAAAGATCTTGCGCGAATAGTAGAGACTCTAGACAAGATAAAGATATGCAAGGGCGGATCCGCAAATGAAAAGTACCCATATGTGAAACCTCACTGTGCCAATATGCCCTGTCTACGACATTGACCAGCGCACGCAGTGCGATAGACTTGCAGACGCATTGCGTTCTCACGCGATGCGCCAGCAAAAAAGAATTGAGGCTTCAAGGACTACAACAGTGCATCCCGCGATTGGAAGCTTTGGCTTGATATTTGCGCCAACGGAAAAGGTTCCTTTAAAACAAATCGTCGTTACGACGGCGTAGAAAGGTTCAGAAATAACTAAAGGTATGTCAAGAAAGAATCAGCAGTTCAAACGAGGAAAAACTCGAATCACTTCCACAGCGACTTCCTTGAAGGTCAACGCCTTGTCGCGGAGGATTGCGTAAAACTGGACACATGCATTTCTAAAGACCAAGAAAGCTTGCCAGCGAAACTTTCCCCAGACAGTATTGGCTGCCCTTGTATATGGTTATGAGGAATACCGGCGTGCCATCGAGAGCCGAGGAAAAGGTCCCAGATGGTGCCAGGTCAAACAGAAGGCCTGGAAAACATCACAGTCAATTTATGTGCTGTGTCAGAAGTAGTACACACGCAAGTGAAGTCACAAACCATGGGGCGAAGTGAAGAGCGCCGCCAAGGCAGGAGGTGAGAGCTTTTTCGTCAATTTATCGCACCATACTGAGCTCTCATAAGGACGTGTAGAGGCATAGGCAATCTTATACGATCGTAAATCGGCAGGTTTATTTTATCGTAACAGCAGCAAATACCTACACAAATATTCCTTGCCGTACGACTCATATAAGTTCTCAGGCTTTATGAATACAGCAGAGCATTCCTTGCATATCAATTGTGGCAGCCCGACAGCTACAACGTTGTGTAGCTAAGCACATGGGCGCGGGTTTTATTCCTAGGCGATGACAACCACATACATCCACGTGTGCGAAATAACCGTTTGCAGTGTTTGGCTTCATTCTGGCGCAGCAGGACGCCGTTCTTCGGCGGTCCACAAGACGTGCCCTCTCTAGATGATTTCGAGGCCCGGGTCACTAGTACGCTAGAGCCAGAAGCAATACCTGGAGTTCCTCGAGTTATGGATATTGGTGCCCCAAGTCCACGTATGAATACGTTCACAGTGCATGCCCGTTTATGCTTCAGCATCATTGTGCGCTTGCGCGGCGGTCTATGGAAGGCGCAAATGCACTAATGTCATTAGTGCGAGAAGTTGAAATAATAATTGTTGATTTCTACCAACAGCGATCTGCATAGCAGCTATTGCACAAAAGACAGGTAAAATGTTGAAGGCAGTTTCGATACCCTCGAACTTTCAGGCAGCGGCAGGAATAGCCCAAGTAACGCAGAATGCTGCCTGAAATGTTGACTGAATGCGTCCACATGTCAGTGGATAACGTTGCCTGAATGCTGCTAACCCTATCGAAAAAAACAGCGTTTCCAGTGCCTCCCAGTGCGTTTCAGCGCGCTGGGTGACACTGGAAACGCTGTACAGTGTGTCCCAGTGTACTACAGCGCGCGGGGAGACACTGGGACACACTATACAGCGTGGCCAGTGTCGCCCAGTGCGCTGAAACGCACTGGGAGGCACTGGTCACGCTGTAGTGTCTGCCCGCACACTGGGAACACTGGCGGCACATTATAAGAAGCTGGGCGACTTTCTAAAGACTTTATATTGCATCGCGAGACGTCGAGCGCAAAATTTACGGAATATTTTCAAAATGTTCTGTTCTATGTGCTACATATATACAGCTTTAGTTTTAGTTAGGCGACGGATGTGCGTGTACGCTGAAGCAATGATCTGTCGAGAGCGCGTGCGCTTTCCTTGAAGCGTGCTCGAGTCTCGTCAATGTAGTTTATAAACCGCATCGAAAGAACTGATCATTCGCAATACAATATGGCAGTAGTATTAGTCTGATAATCAAGATCAACCTACTATAGCAGTCAGTCGTTCCCGCTCTTACTGCAGAAAGCTGCACGTCACCGGCAGCAGCCGCAGCAACGCCCAATCTCGGCGTTTTTAGCTTCTGATCTGGGCAATCGAAGGTGCAAATATGACCTCGCTTGGGTCAGTTATGATCGAAACTACATTTTAACGGTTATTAGACTCTTTGTAATGGAATATCCACGATCTTCACTGCGACCGTGGCTCACGAAGTGCGGCCCTAAGCCTAATGGTCGTTTCGGCTAGAGTTAACTACTGCGGCTCTAGTACGCGGAACGTAAACAAGGGTGAAAGAAATATTTCCGAACGGTTGACGAAAAGTAGAGTGTTCATTTAGCAGTGCAGATCCACGATGTTTTCTACAGAGGTATGAGTAACCGCTTAGCGAGACTGTGCGAATGCCGCAACACATCTGCGATTACGCTAATACGTTTTGCTGCAAAACGTGCCAGATGGACGTTCTGATCCAAGGCAGCCCATAACAAACAAACAAACAATCTTTTGTCAGGTTGGCGCGAGCACGAAGAGACGAAAATCTGCGTTTCTAAGCAAGAAAACAAAACTATTAGATACCGGGATTAGCTATAACATGAAGAAAAATCACTCACAACTCCTTCTTCGAGTGTAGCCTAGTGGGTAGCTTGTCAGACTCACGATGAGTAGTGCGTCGAGGTAGCAGGTTCGACTCCCGCGCGCTAGTTTCTTTTTTAATTTTTTGTTGTCCCAGTGGTCGTGTTTCAGCCTTAATTACGATGTGGGCATAACCAAAATTTTTAATAACACTTTAAAAGCCCGATTTCGGCCCATGAAGCGTGTCCCAGTGTGCAGCGCTCCAGCGTCCAGTGTGCCTCGTGCAGCGTCCCAGTATCCAGCGCCACACTGGTCCCATAATCAGGTATGGCGCTGGGACAGTGCCACTGGGTTTTGCAATAGGGAATATCCTCTTTTTCATGACAAGGCAACGTTGGTAATTGCCCACGAACTGAGGCATTATGCTTCCATACATACCTTGATCAACACATATAAACGTGCATGAACAAGTGGTGTTAGAACGGCCAAGCTATGAAATGTCAGCACACTATTGTGCATTGTTTGTAACAGTCAGCACAGACTGTTTTCTCGTTATACAGCTTGCAATGTTCGTGATATGCATCATGCACTCTCATGAGAGCATAACAAATTATGTAGTTTTTCACTGTGTAAACAATAACTATAAATATTGAACATGCGTTGTGTACAGTACTTTTTACGTAGAGATTTTCAGCAACTATGAGCAACCACCATAAAGCGACCATCAGTACATGTAATGCCACAGCTTAGGCAGCAGAGAGCATGCTCGTGTCTCTGAATATGAGGAAAAGGGAGAAAATGGAGATTCATTCACGAAGATTACATATATCATATTTATTTGTCATAGTCACAGAGCCAAATATAAGTGCGAGTGCTACAAGAAACATTCTAAAGATGCAGTGACTTATATGAACAAGACATGTTACAACATAGTCTCTTTTACGCAATATCGCAGGTTCTGTCATTTTAGACATGTAGGAAATGGGGAAAAATTCTGCTTATGCAATCCTAGCGAAAGTTTGACGAAAACGGCTTCTATCTATATGTTGTAGGCGACGAATGATTGCCACTATTCATTGTGTTGTTGGCCCAAGCCGCGACTTCATGAACAAAGGTGCCATACCAGCGTTAAAAAATTGGCACATACCACTCAGCTACAGCTTGTCTTGACGGCGCTTAAGACTGAGAACAATAACTTGCTATCGGGCAGCTTCGAAGAATAAAGAAGAGGGTCAGGGCGTCCCTTTCTCGTCGCCAATGTGTTCTGTCGTCTTTCTTACGCCGCCTCGGAACCCACATATATCCGACAGCCACATCGGCACGTCACATTTAGTCATGTTTACGCAGTCATACTTGTAAGTCAGTAGTGATCAGCAGTCATCATCCTGTGGGTGATGTGAATTCTTGTGCCATCGCATGACAGTGATGCTAATCACATATAGTTATTCAATTCGCATAGGTTTGCTTACAAATTGTCGGGTCTTTGGTCCAGTCTCTGCAGCGCGGACGCTGGGAACCACTTGAAGCAGACGCCAGAATAGCACACGCGGCATTGGTCATGCGCGCGCGACGTGTCAGCGTTAGCTAAAAGTCACACGAGGTCCACCGCGGTGGAGCAGTGGCTATGGTGCTCGGCTGCTGACCCGAAGGTTGCTGATTCGATCCCGGCCGCGGCGGTCACATTTCGATGGAGGCGAAATGGTAGAGGCCCGTGTCTTGTGCGATGTCAGCTCCTTACCGCATTTCGGGAAAGATCTAAACGCCTGGTTTAATCAATTCGACGGTTGGTTCAGAACAATCAGCGTTCCTGACAAAGTCGCCATGCCACTTACTATCTCGAGGCTCCCAGCTAAAGATTATACATGGATGCGCCACCACAGAAAGGTTACTAATATTGCCACTTGTGTGGACATGAAATCAGCGTTCCGCCAACGTTTAACATAGATCACGATGCAACGTCTAAGCCGCAAAAGTTCGGAGCAACGCAATGCGCTGGAGAGTCTTGTACTTCGCCTACCGAAAGCTGGACCTCATGGACCAGTGCGATTATCCCGTATTACAACACGAAAAGTGTTAAGTCATCATGGCTACACGATCACCTTAGGCGAAGAAGCACTTCTTTGACATGACATTTAGGCGCCTAGATGACATGCTTAGTTTTTTCCATGAGTTACCTCAAAATAACCGCCTACAGTTCTTAGATATCCAATTAGTAACACAAAATGATCATGTGTGTTGGAAGTATAGCCCTCGTTCGGCAAAACCGCTCCTGAATTTCAATTCAGGCCATTCGAAAGTCATTAAGAATGGCATTGCTTTTTCATGTTTGCGTTCTGCACTGTTGCTCTCATCAGATGGGCACCAGCTTCTCGGAACAAGTGACGAGACTAACAGACGCAGGTTTTCCGGACGCCAGCATCCGGCAAACGGTTCAAAGGTTGATCAAGCGAGTTAAGAAAAACGCAGACGATATCGCTACTCATTCTGATCCAGAGCGCAGGAAATCTTCAGTTGTACTTCCGTACATACACAGACTATCCCGCAACTTGAAGAACGTTGCTATCCGGTTTGGAGTGGGTGTTGTTTTTTCGTCGCCTAATAAGTTGAATAAGGTTTGTGGGATTGTTCAACGGAAACATAAGAAGCGCCTGTCAGGAGTAACTGAAGAGGGCTGCGGGGTCAAACACGTGACTCCTTTTGTACAATGTAGGAAGGGTGTCGTCTATCTTTTACCGTTTTCCTGCGGTCGTGTATATATAGGCCAAACAAGTAGGTGCATCAACATTAGGTTGTTGGAACACAGGCGTTCTTTGCAAGGAAATGCCTACTCGCATGTGTCCCAACATGCTGCGCTGTGTAATTGCGCTCCTATCTTTCATGAAGCTATAGTTATATCGACACACAAAGATCAAACTACGCGAGAAATAATTGAGGCATATCATATCAAAAAAAAAAAGGGGTGAACAATGCATTAGCGTGCCTTCCATAGCCTTAGATGATAGCGAGGTTAGGTTCTTAGATAGCACGTTATCTTAACTTTTCTGCTGTTGGAGTGTGCACGTGGGGTGTTCAGGGTGTTTCTTTTCTTCTTTTTTTTTTGGTCAAGATGTCAGCTGACCTGCCGTTTTCCTGTTTTAGTGTGGTCACATGGGTGGGAGGGTGAAGTGTTCTTTTCTTTCGTTCTTGTTTTCCAAATAAACATTCAGTTGCGAGTCAGCGCTGTGTCTGTTCCCTTCTTCTTTTGTGTCCGCGTCGTCGTGCGCTGAGTTCAATTATGTTCAACAAGGAATGGCCCTGCGTACGTCACAGTAGTACGTGACACTGCGAGAAGTTTCGAAGGGACATGTGTAATTTGTGGAATTTATTGATTGAATAGAATAATGAAAGTTGATAGAAATATTAAAACGTACAAACGGAATCTGTGTGCTTTTTTTATTTTTTTTTTTCTACTTGGAATCAACCGAGATGCGAGACTGAGCTTCCTTCATTTCGTTTGCGTTCGTGTTCTCGCGGTTCCCGTGTCGTGCCGGTGCCAGCCCTGACAACGCTTGGCGTGTTTTTGGTGCATCGTCCCTTAGAGCAGTTCCAGCGGTGCGATGCTGTGTGTCGTGGTAAGGATACATGATCCATGCCAGCCTCTCCAAACATGCGCGCATTGAGGGATCCATTCCACAGAAGCAGGCAGTATACTACAGAGAACGCCGAAACGACACCACACCGCTCGCGTGCACGACCAGGCTTGGGCATGTCATGCGAATGTAACTTTGCGTGCGCATGTCGTGTTGATGCGTCTGCGTCGTGGGATTTTCCGGCTCGGAGTTTCTCCGATACGGAGGAGCGCAGGGAAGTAATTTGGCTTGCGAAGTCTATACGGGGCGAGTGGCAAAAGTTTCAATTAAGCTCAGCTCCTCGCATCATGCTTTCGCGGGTCATAATGAACCAATTAAAAAAAAATCTTGGTGTAGAAAGCTCTTGATTGGGCACGCAACGACTTCCAGTGCCTAACTAAGATTTTAGATGTGACCTGGTGAAGCGCCCTTTAAGAAGTAAATTACAAACAAAACAAAAACCACGTGGACATCTGATTGTTTTTTACCAACTCCACGGTTTCGCATTCGTTCTCCATCTTCCTGCGGCTCCACAGAGGCACCTCCTGTTCCTTCCCCCCCCCTCCCCCACACCACACACGCACCCAGGTCTTCAAGGAGGTGCTTCAATTCTTTGGGAACACCGGACTGTGTCACGACTCGGGAAAGAAGCGCAAGCTCCTCCCAAGACGTGGCACGGGATTGGGCCTCTGGCGTATGGCTTGCGCCAATCGCCGGTATGAAGGAGTCAAGATCCTTTTCCAATCAAAGAACGAAAAGCTTTAATAATGCGTTTAAACAAATATAAAATATTTCAAACAAAGAAAAATATTTCCAACGAAGAGAACAGTTTGAAAACAAAAGTGAACTAGTTATACATTCTGCAATTATTCTAAACAAGTGCAGCATGCAGGAGTTACAATCTGTAGACAATGATCAATATCAGATGGATGACCAAACAGCAAGAGCTGAACCAATAATCAGAGTTCGCAGTCCACTAAGTTCAAGCGAGTGACATACGTAACCGGGCGCAGCAGAGTCCTTCAACACCGGCGCTGTTCATAAGTGACCCTTGAGGCTGGCGAGACAGGTCGGCGGCGGCTCCACGAAGACGGGGGGGGGGTGTTGGGTTTCCGGACGTGTTGTTCGCTGCGATGTGTCCCGGGAGTGGCCCAGCGTGGATCTTTTTTCCGGAGCCGAGCAAACTGTCGAAGTATGGGATCGGCCCGTTTTTTATAAGGTTCTCTGGGCGCCGGTCCCAACTTACAGTGTAGTTTCGATACATCCTTCAAATGGTCACGCACGCGCTGGTTGCTCCCGTGGTTCAAACTTCACTTTCGGTGACCTTCACTGGCGCACAATTACCTCACACACAAAGCACCAGTTACTAGGCACACGATCTAATACGTAGCCCGAATACAACGTTCTGTGGTTCAGACCCTGCTGTCGGTCACCTTCATGGCGAGCAATTCAATAACATATAGAACAAAAGCACATGATCTGACACGTAGTTCGGATGCCACATTCCATCGTTCACATTCCACAGGCGATTGCCTTTCCGAGCGAACAGTTTCAAAATTACACAAGACAAGAGCCATTATACCTCTCATGCTGTCCAACCATATTAGGACATATATGTATCATATTTCCTACGGTTAATGCTAATACAAACGAAGTGGTGCACGCGCGCTCACGGCACCGCGTTCCTCGAGAATTATAGCACGTTCGCCCTTGATGCCAGTGGAAGTCGATCACCTGCTCGAGCGAACAGTTTTGAAATTACATAAGTGAAGAGCCACCATGGCTCTTAGACGTTCCCGCCATGTTAGGACATAGGGATATCATATTCCCTATGGCTAACGCTAACACATACTAAGTGGCGCACGTACGCTCCCGGCGCAGCATTCCTAGACAAGAATTATAGCACGTTCGCCCTTGATGCCAGTGGAAGGAAATCTCTTTGCCGAGCGAATATTTTTGAAGTTACACAAGACAAGAGTCACTATAGTTCTTATACGGTCCAGCCATGTTAGGACATAGGTATCATGTTCTCTATGGCTTACGCTAACACACGCAAGGTAGCGCGCGTATGCTCACGACAGAGCATTCCTAGAGAGGAATTATAGCCCGTTCGCCCTTAATGCGAGCGGAAGAATACAAAAACAAGTCGATCCTCTTCACGAGCGAACAGTTTTGAAATTACACAAGGCAAGAGTCACTGCAGCTCTTGTATGGTCCAGCCATGTTAGGACATACAGGTATCATATTCCTACGGCAAACGCTAACACCGACTAAGTTATGCACGTGCGCTCACGGCATACCAATCTTGGACACGAATTATAGCATGTTCGCCCTTGACGCCAGTGGAAAAATCCCTCCCCATGGCATACCTCAGAACATTATGCGCAAGAAATGTTAAGACCAGGCGACTTTTGTGACAGACTGGAACACCTGCTGTAAATGCCGCCCGCCACGTCCTCGGCCATGCACGCCACTCTTCTCTTCTACCCCTCTCCTCTTCCCACCTTTATTTTCCTCTCCCCATTCCACTGTGTACGCTGCGACGTGCTCTCCTTTAGGGTTGCAGAAATACCGTCTTTTCCTCTCCTTCTCCTCCCCCTCCTCCAACCGCTCGCGCCATGTCAGTGCGGTGGCGTAAGGTGGCAGGCGCGTCGCATTTCACTGCTGCTAGCGGTTGCTTTCCGGAAGTTGGTTGAACTAGGGAACTAGGTTGCACCCCATAGAGTCCCGAAAGGCCAATTTTGCCTGGTAACATGAATAACGGTATCCAACTGTACTCGAAAGCAATATTTGAGGTTAAATTTTATTCATATGGGCACCGATTTTGAAAATACGCATTTGTAGACCTTTATAGTAATTTAGGCACAAACGTCAAAAATAGGCATTTATAGGCACTATAAAAACACTATAAAAGCTCTCTCTAACCTCTAATTCATGTTCATGTATCAAAACAGCTCGATAGGAACGCAAGGAACAAAATAGGCATTTGCCTAAAATCCGGTCTCTAGTAATAACATTTATTGTCACTAGAGCGCGGGGGCCGAGCCCCCTACATGGCACGTGGGCGCTCCCTGACTTTGAGGAGGCACCCTTACAAAGCGAAGGAAAGCCCTTGAAGCGCAATCCTCTTCATCGCGGAGGAGATGATCCGGCGCTGATCGAAAGCAGAAGTGCTGGTCATGATAGTCTCCCAGTAAGACACCACCACAGACGGTGATGGGGGGATGAGGGAAGGTGGGACCAGGGGCGTAGCCAGATTTTTTTTTTCGGGGGGGGGGGGGGCACCCCCTTGATTTCGGGAGGGGCACCTCCTTGAAAGCGTCATTTTTCGCTCTGTATGCCATGGCGAAAAAAAAATTTCGGGGGGGGGAGGGGCACGTGCCCGGTGTGCCACCCCCTCGCTACGCCACAGGGTGGGACATGTGAGGATGATGTGGAGGAAATCTCCTGGTTTGCCGCAAAGTTTACACGAAGAGGGGAATTTGTCTGGGTATCGGGCGTTTAGTAGTAGGGGGGTATGGAGCAGTTCGCGTTTGTAGGCGTCGCCAGTGTGGGGGCCTGCGCAATGTTTAGGGATGGGGCTGGGGGGTGTGTATATTCTTCGGTTGTCTCGATAGTCGACAGAATATCACAAAAAGAGAGCAAGCGCTCCTCGGCCTGTAGAAGGGGGCTCCATTTCTCCTGCCCGGAATGTGAGACCTCAGGCTACTCCTCGTTGCCGGGGAGGCCGGCATGTGCTGCCGTCCAAACGATGGTTATGGAATACCGGGGTTGCCAGAAGCGTATTAAGCGAACAGCGGTGCGGGATATCAAGCTATTGGCGTAGTTCAGAATAGCTGATTTGGAGTCGCTTATGATTGTGGTGGCGGGTGTCGAGATAAGAGCAAGTGCGATTGCTGCCTCTTCTGCGTCTGTGGAGGAATTGGTGATAATTAAGCACGACGTTAGAAGCTTTGCCTGATTGTCAGCTACTGCCAGGGCCATGCGGGATCCCTACGTGTATTCCGCTGCGTCCACGTAGACCACAGCATGGTCCTCGCTGTACTGTTTCTGGAGGGCCCGAGCCCTTGCCTTTCTGCGCTTCTCACCTCGCACAGGATGCGTGTTACTCGGGATGGGGGGTACGTTTAGGTGAGAGCGGAGGTTAGAAGAAAGAGGGACCCCCTCGGGTGAGTGTGTAATTGGTGTTAAGTTTAAGTGGGGCGAGAGAACGCGGCGAGCCACTGAATTAGAAAGACGACATTTTTGTGCCGTAAAGGTGGCTTGCGCGAGCTCCTCAAAGGTGTTATGGACACCAAGTTTCAGGAGTCGGTCATTGGATGTGCTTGGGGGAAGGCGTAGAGCCGTTTTCGTGCAACTCCGTAGAAGCGCGTTAACCCGGTCTCTCTCCTTCTGTCGGAGGGGTAGGTAAGGGAGGGCATACGTGGTGCGGCTTACCATGTAAGCCTGGGTGAGGCGAAGCCTGTTTCGCTCGCGTAGGCCAGCCCGATGGTTCGCTATGCGGCGAATCAGTCGAGTGGTTTGCTGAGCGTGTGTTTGGAGAGTCCTTATGACTTCTCCATGTGCGCCATGTGAGTGGAGAACTAGCCTTAGCACACGAATTTTTGAGACTAGTGGGATGGGATGGGCACCTAGCGTGAGGGAGATGGGGGGGGAATGGCTGAAGTATGTTGCTTCGGTCGGTAAAGAAAGAGCTCTGATTTGGAAGGGGAGCAGGTAAGGTCACGCTCCCGAACATATGCGTCGATGGTGGTCAGTGCCGATTGTAAGTGTTCTTCTATTTCGGCGTCACTGCCGCGGTTTGCCCAGACAGTGATGTCGCCGGCGTAGAAGCTAAAATGGATGTCATCTGAGCGAGCTGTTGAGGCAGATGAAGAAGCGCAATGTTGAAAAGAATAGGCGAGAGAACTGCTCCCTGGGGCGTACCACGTGCGCCAAGCGTGATACCTGGGAGGCTGTGATCGCCGAAGGTAAGTGTAGCTGTGCGGTGGCTGAGGAAGTCTCGGACGTAGTTGTACGTCTTAGCGCCGACTCCCAGGGTTGCAAGGTTCTGTAGGATAGCAGAGTGTGTAAGGTTCTCGAATGCCTTCGTGAGGTCTACTCCTAAGATAGCTCTGGTGTCACAGGTTCTCGAGTCGAGAATATATGTTTTAGTTGTAGGAAAACGTCCCGCGTGCAAAGACCAGGGCGAAATCCAAACATGGAAGTAGGCAAGAGATTCTTGCCTTCTAGGTATTGGCAAAGCCGGGTTTGGAGTACATGCTCCATGAGTTTGCCGACAATGAAGTGAGGGATATGGGCCTGAGGTTGGAGGTAAGCAGAGGTTTCCCAGGTTTGAGTATAAAGATGACCTTGGCGTCTTTCCACTGTGGTGGGAGGGTGCCCCTTTGCCAGCACTCATTAAAGTATTCTGTAAGGACGGCAACTGATTCGGCATCGAGATTACGGAGTGCTTTGTTGTGAACCCCATCCGGACCGGGGGCTGAACAAGTGTTTAGTTTCTGTAGTTCGGCTTGAACTTCATCTACTGTAATTGGTTGGTCGAGGAGGTCATTAGGGGGACCTGTATAGTCGGGGTGCGTTACGGAGGGGTATGTTGGGGGCACTTATTCGCGAGTAGGGGCCACTTATTCGCTAAGCGTTTCGCGAGCGTAAAGAGGCGCTGGCAGTTGCCTTGTAAGCACTTAGGGCTGCTATATACATTCAGTATGAAGAGACTGTTCGCTCTAGCATGTTGCGGCACAAGCTCTATTAGAAGATGATCAATGTCTTGAACTGCTAAGCAATGAGAGATGGTGGTGATTGAATGATTAATTAGAAACGCTACCCGAGATGGTGTAGGGGATGTGGGTGTAATAGAAATGTAGCCGGGTAGGGTGAGTGGGTTGGAGGGTTCCTGCAAGGCAAGGATGTCGGGTCCCGCAGCGCAAGACAGCCGTTGGTGGTTAACATGACGCTTCTGGCCAAAACCTCGGCAGTTCCACTGCCAAGGTGTAAGATTATGGTTTGGAGCTGCCATCATGAGAATCGAGAACGGGCGGAGCCGTAGCGCCGTGTTGGGCGTCGTGAGCGACGGCAGGGATTGGGTTGTCTTGCCCTTCGGCTGATTTAGGCTTTTTGCGTTTACTTGGGCTGAGATCCCGATTTGGACGGCGGGTCGCGAGCAAATTAAGCTGTGATTCAAGATTGTTGTAGCGGTCAGTCAATCTTTCAGTTAGGGCATCAAAACGGTGATTTAGCGCAGCATTGTCTGTTGTTACCCGTATTACCGCGTCTTTAAGCGTTGTACATTCCTGATTGATGCTAGTGATAGCTAGCTGCAATTTCGCCACAAAACGAGCAGTAAAAGACTCAAGCAGGGTTGGTATATCGGCTAGTGATGGGTGTGTGGAGGGATGCGGCGTTGTGCCCTGAGTTGAGTGCCCAGGAAGTTCTGTGTCAATATCTAACTCTAGCGAATCAGGAGAGGAAGCAGGGTTGACGTGGCTGGGTATGACAGGGATGATAGAAGCGGTGGGTGGGTTGAGGATAGGAGGTGGGGACGCAGTAGGAGCGGTGATAGGTTGAATAGCATGACTTGTGGCAAGAGCACTTATCTGGGCCTCCAGCTTCGCGATGTGTTCTCGAAGGGCGGCGGCTACTGCTCGGGCTGCTTGAGCTTCTGCTTTGGCTGCCGCTGCCTCTTCCCGAGACTTTGCCTGCGCGTCTTGTAGAGTGGAAGTGGCTGTCAAGGATGACGCTTGCTTGGAGGAAGAGGGCGGAGGGCCCCAGTCTTTGTTCGGTGGCTTGGTCCAGGCTTGCTTCTGTGCTTGGCTGGGCTGGGTGGGCCCTGGCGACAACTGGGGAAAGTCGTCCACGTGTGCGACCAGTTCTTGTTGCTGTGCTTGTTGTTTCATCTGCTTGCGTGGCTGGTGAAGGTTTCGTCCTTTGCATGACCCAGTGCCGGTAAGGAGAAAGCCCTCGCACAAAATGCACTTGGGCGCGCAAGGAGCTTCTCGGGGCGGATGTTGGGTGCCAGAACGTAAGCAAAGATTGGTCTTGGGGCTTGGGCATACGTCGTGACGATGACCTGGCTGTCTGCAATTCGTACAGGCATCCGGACTTCCGCGGTATGGAGTGCAGCGGTGAATCGCTCCCATGCATTTAATGGAGTTTGGCACCTCGTTTGCGTCGAAGGTGATGAGAATGGAGTGCGTCTTACCCATTCGCCGGGCTGCGAGTATCGTGTGTTCCGGATTTCGTCTGACCAGGTCTTCGTACAGCTGCGTTGGGGTCTCGTCGTCAAAGGCGTTTGAGATGACTCCTCTTGTAGCGCCCGGTGGGGGTGCCACGTAAGCCACGCACGGGTAGGTATGGCTTCCAATGGTGAGTGAGCTTAGCGTCTTCAGAATCTCAGCTGTTGATGAGTGTGTTGTAGCCGCAGTAAATGTATAATTGGTTGGGTGGATGCGCAGGCAGAAGTCGTTGGCTAGAGTGATTTGAAGCTTGGCCTGCAGGGCCTTTTTGAGTCGAGCGGTTGGGATATCTCGGAGTCGCAGTTCACCTCGCGGACGAACGACGACGCGAATAGCGTTCGGTGGGAGCGGTGGCAGCTGCTTGCTGCGTTGTACAATGATGCGAGTCTCCTTGGTCGCAGGTGGTAGGTGGGGCGGCGTCTTGCCACTGCCAGTTGCGGCTGCTGCGGCGCGCACCGTGTTCCCGGCATTCGGGTTGGCCGCCTCGAAGGTAGCCTTGGGGTACGAAAGTGGTTTCGGTGAACTGGCCGGTCGAGACGCATAGGCTTTGTAGAGAACAGGTGTCCAATGGTCTGCCTTGAACTCTTCCGTAGAAATGGTGTGGCCTTCAACCGTTACTTCCATAATAACGGGAGGCGTCGCCGGCAGTGTCGGCGGAGGTGCGCAGTCTCAGAGAGGCTTAGCTCGGAGGTTAAGCGTCTCGGCTCACTAAGTGTTCGTTGCACCTAGACGGTCGGAGCTTGCCCCGGGATGGGCGGTGTCTCTGTCTTCCTTAGGCACTTGTGTCGCTGTTTGAGCAGATTAGTGGCCGGAGGAGAGATTGGATAGGAGTAGCACGTACCGTTTGCTGGAGCCGACGTAACAGGCATCCGCTCACGTTGGCCCCCCTAGCTGCAGGGCCCTTGTGCACTGCGTCTCATCATGGCCGAAGCGGCGGCAGGTGTTGCAACGCGGAATCCGGCACTTCCTCCTGATATGACCAGTGCGATGGCAACGGAGGCACAAAGGCGCTCTTCCAGGTACCACGACGACCCTATTGAAAAATTCCATATGTACGGAGTCCGCAGATACGGATTTATTGGAATATGGATTGCCGTATAATAAGGAAATCCATTATGCGGTGATACGGATTTCCGTAAGATGCGGAGATATGGATTTCCGTAAGATGCGGAGATACGGATTTCCGTAACATGCAGAGATAAGGATTTCTGTAACATGCGGAGATACGGATTTCCGTAACATGCGGAGATACGGACTTCCATTAGATGCGCACATACGGATGTCCACGTGATACGGACGTCAGTTTTAATCAATTATTCAATCGCCAGAATTGCATGTATAGCTCCACCACATGCGAAAATTCATAAATAGTAACATACCACAGGGGATACATAATCGGAGGCAGTCAGGGGGAGAAAGCTTAGAAATGTGTACATATTCGTAAGCCGCATTGTTGTGCATGCTGCTGATTGTAAGAAACATGTACAGCTTGAGAGTTAATGTTCGTAAAAATCGTGCTGCTGATTTTGAGAAACATGTATAGCTTCAGAGTTAGTAATGTTCATAAAAAATCAAGACAGACGCATTAGGTGTTTTGTAATGGTGATGAGTATTGCTGCAAGAATTTTGTCAGGCCTGGGGAAGAGGTTTGGTCTGTACATTGACATATATGATGTCTGCAAATTAATCTATATAGTCAGCAACATATATGCAATATCGTTTAACATTGTCTTTCTTAGTTATGCAGACTTTTTAAAGGAAGCCTCAATGAAGGCACATGTTCTGCCCATGTGCTGCAAACTCAGATCCCACAATCATTTTCAAATGCCATGGACACAGTAAAATAACTGCTAATGATGAAGGTTGACTGAACATGCAGCATAGCCGCAGATTATTTATTCCTTCAGCACTTTCAGCATATCCGCCAGGTAGCGGTTGATGCTTCGCTGCCTTTCTTCCTTGGTGGCCGTTGCTGGATGTTGATCCACATGGATCTCGAACGCATCTGAAATAAGCCACAAGTGAATCCTGTAAGACAAGACCGAACAGAATGATGAATTGCAGGCAACACCAGTTAAAGTAACTAAGAATGACTGCCAGAGTTATCCAAAGGAGGTTTTTCCACAGGTGGGCAACAGCTCAGATAAGTAAACACCATGCGAGCCAGGATTGAATTAAGTGCTCAATAAAGGCCAGAATGGTGTAATGATGCGCAGAAGTAGCTTGCACAACCTCATGCTGAAGAAGCATTAATGAAGCCTTCAATGAGGACCCCTCAGGCAGTAAGCTTTAAGACGACAAGGTGGAGTTATTACAACAAAGGCTACCTCACTACAGTAGCATTTCATTGGTTGAACCACAAAACACACTAAAAACAACACAGCATGACATGCATGACTAGCGAAGGGCCTGCACTCATGTGAAAAGCGGTTTTGTGTGCTCACGTGGGCAGTTATGTTTACATGAATACCATCCTGGGTGCCAGTAATATATATACAGTAATATATATACATGAACCCTTCTACAAAAATCCCATCAAATGACGACCAATTCCCCATCACCTCACCCAGAATGCAATACAAAACCACGTCTCCTCACGAATACTTTTCTTGGAAATATTTCTGCTTCAACGAAGTGTTCACCAATGCAACGGACAGGAAATTCATGAAAATTTTTTTATCAGTTGCCCATAAGTTTTGGATATCAGCTAGGAATTTTCACAAGCTCGCTACTTCTTTTGCTGTGTTGCTGCCAAGCTGTCTGTTCATATGAGACTGGCTTAATTTTCACAGCTACAGGCAAATATTTTTTGCCAGTAGGGTGATAAGCAAAAGGTTGCCCAGCCACCACACTGCACTTCAAGTGTTTGACACCAGCATGCAGACTATGACAAAATTGCTCTTCATCGTTTACAACTTTTGCTGTGTTTTGCGACATTGCACATGCATTGAAAAAAGTCAAAACAAAACTACCGTGTAGCGATCAATGTGGTCGATACGAATAAGCATGCTGCTCTGAAGGTAGGTGGCCAGCCACACACAGAGCTAAGTAAAACAAGTCGGCTGTAACCACTATGGCCGAATACTTTTTTTGTACTTCTGCAGCAATGCTCTTCGCACGTTCTTACGCCACTGTGAAAAGTAACTGAAAAGTAAACATACACAGTGACAAACACTGAAATGTTGCGAAGGTGATGATATCAAACAGTAAGGAATATGAATACAAAAACTGAATATCTAATCTGCAACTTAAGTACTTTACCTCGCCGTCGCCTCCCTGAGTGGCAGCCTCTACAAGTGGAGGAGCCCCCTGCATTAACAAGCAACAAATGTATGATTTTCCAGAACGAAAGATTTGCCAAGTTCTCATTCATGTCATGTGCATGACAGATTGTCCGTTCATGCTAGTAAAGACAACATAATACACTTGAAGGCACCCGAACTAGCACAATAGCATGCAGATGCTGCAGTGGTGATGTCAAATAAAAAATACGAGGCCTAGCGAGGCCTAACGTGATTAGGGTTCATGCATGTGCACCCACAAACGGATTCCTGGAGCCTGCATTCAAGGTGTTGAAGAGTATTCCGTCCCTCTCATTTGTGTTGAGCGTTTCGAAAGCTTTGCGACATCAAAATGACATAGCGAAAAAAAAAGAAAAAAAAGGAAAGAGAATGCACTGCTCTTCAAGCTCTAGCCAATCAGTGGCAGCCGTAACGGACACTCTTCTAGGTGGACACATCGAAAATAGCTCCCTGCATGCAGATGTTGCAGTACCGACGATATGAAATAATGAAAAAAAAAAACAATTATAGTGATTGCATGTGAAAAGTGAAAATTTAATCCACAATTCAGCCACTTTACCTGGCCATGCTCTTCCCCAGCAGAAGCCGGCACAGGTGAGAGGCGAGCCTCCTGCATTAACAAACCACCAAAAATGTTATGATTTTTCATTACAAAAGATCCATCAGGTTCTTGGCAATGTCATGCCTGTGATGGATTTTCCCTTCATCCTTGTACAATCCATGTTAATGTAATCCACATCAGGGCACGCACCACTTAGCAGAATAGCAAGCAAATGCTGCAGTAGTGACGATATCAAAAATAAGAAACACGGTTATAGTTACTGCATGCAAAAAAGTAAATCTAGTCTGTGCTTCAGGCACTTACCTGGGCATCATTTTCCAAAGGCAATGAGTCCTGCTCACTCGGGAGGTGAGTCTCCTGCAAAACAAACAGCACAAAATTTACGATTTTACATAACGAAAGATCTATCAGGTTCTCGGCAACGTCATGCCTATAAAAATTGTCTATTCATCAGTACGAGACATGTTAAAGGGACACTAAAGGCAAATAATTCACATCAAAGTGAAAGATCAATGTTTGAGAACGTCTAAACTTTCAGTATTATCAACACCAGTGATCTACTAATGAAGCAATTAAGGTAAATGTACGACACCACATGCGCCACGAGCGGGACATTTTGAAATGATCCCAATGACTTCAAGAGTCCCAAGTACAATTAATCACTTATAATCAAAGCAGTCGCAATAAAAAAAAATCTGTGCATTATAACACATAATAAAATGCTGCCTGTCCGTTTCTGTTTGATCCATGGAAAAAAGAACCGATGGTTGTTACAACGGAGAACGGTGTGAGTGGTTCGAAAGTTCCCCTTTTGTTTACTGTACAGTAAACCACCGTTAACTCGAACTCGTATACCTCGAAATCTCGGTTAAGTCGAAACTTTTTCTCACCGTGCATTAACCTCCCAAAGGTGCTATGTATTTGCCCCCTTTTATCTCGAAACGTTTTTCGGAGAGGACCGCGGATAACTCGAAATCTTGACCGGGAGGGCGGAAGGCAAAGTCCGCTTTCAACAGGCAACGACGGCTCCGTGCGAACGCTTATCTCTTACTATACATGCCAAACGCGTTGGTGAAGGGCGAATTTGAAATTCCCACGGTCATAGGCGGAGACTTTTTCGTTTTCCGGGGGGGGGGGGGGGCGCCGGTATCTTCGCTGCCACCTTCTGTCCTCATTCTCCACTACCCTTTCTCGTCCTTCTTTCTCTAATTTTCCTCCTCACCCTGTCCCGCATGTTTCAAAAACGCGGGAGCGCTCAAGTAATCGTAGCGTTTTTTTTTCTTTTTTTTTGTTCTGGTGATGAAAACAGGCAAACTGCCGCACGGCCGGACTGGAGGAGAGACGCGCGCGCACTTGCGTGCGTCGCTCCTTCAGTCCGGCTGTGACTGCCGCGAACGCATCAACATCGCTGTCAATTAAGGTCTGATATATTTGTCCAAAAATATTTATTTTACAATAAATAGCAATGTATTTCCAAATGACACAGAAAGTACACGAGAACAAAAAACGTCACAGCAAGTCACTTTCGTGCAAATAATGTTTGAACTTTACGTTATTATTGGTACTTCACATTTGTTACTCACATTGTCACGTATTCATGGCCCAATGAATTAAACACCATTAAAGGAGTACTGACACAAAATTTAGGGCGATCGAGATAACTTGCGGGCGATATTTGAGTCGACACAAGCGCATCATCTACAAAATATCAACGGCTCATATAGATTACAACATATTTAATATCAATTTTAACGTGTGTGTCACGCCACTGCATGCGAAACGCGCTTTCGCGTTTCGCGTAAACAACCAGTCGCCACCTGAGTGACGAGCTTGTGTTGCTGTCATGATTCTTGGGAGAGCTCTCCTCCTAGCAGACGTTTTCAACGGAAAGAGGGGCAGACTTGCACGGGAGTACAAACTGTCGTCCTCGCCTCGGCAGCGCATTTTGGGGGGATTCACGCATGTTTGAATCATCCCAGAGGGGATTACAGCAGCACCCAGGGAGCCTTCACTCAAAAGAGTTGTCCGCGCGGTGCTCATGTGAAAAGCGGTTTTGTGTGCTCACGTGGGCAGTTATGTTTACATGAATACCATCCTGGGTGCCACCTCACTTATCGCTCTTTGGAAGGGAAAGTGCGTCTGGGCTCCACAAAACCGTATACAAAATATTAACAATCGCGCGCTCGAGGTTTGCAGCCGGGGTAAGTGGGTCATTAGCTTCTTATTGCAAAAGAAAAAAAAAACATAGAATTTTTGTGTCAGTACTTCTATAACGTATCAACGTAATTGAAAAATTATTCATCCAGTTATCCAACACTGTGAACCTCGAAGGTTAAGCAGGGGGCATACAAAGCATTACTGAATACACATACAGTAATGTGAAAAGTGCTACATCGCTAGTCGCCGCAGTAGGCACAAATACAAAAAGTCATAAAATATGGTACTTCACATAATTACATAGACTAAGAGGAACTTTAACCACACAAAACGAAGTAAGTTTGCAATGACAGGTAATGTATAATAAACTGAATGTTATTACGCGCGTTCAACTGTACAGAGTAAGGGTGACTTGTGTGGCCATAAATTGCCTTCGGATAATATACAACAGGAAAAATAAATATTTGTGCACGTTTGAGCACAAAGCTTAGCCCTCAATAAAAAAAGTGTTTCGGCGTACAGTTGCACGGTTTATGAAATCATCTGCAATGCTATTGATGTCTATTTTGCGAGTGAGGTCTTTGTGGCCGTGTAAAAGTACCAGATGATTTAAGCGGGCTTGTCCCATGGTGGACCTCAAATATGTTTTTATGCGACGGAGACAGGAGAACGATCGTTCTGATGTGCACGATGTCACGGGAATAGTCAATGTAATTTTAACAAGCTTAGCGACTTCTGGAAGGAGGGTCCTTAGCTCTTCGCCGCTAGCGCCTGAAAACAGTTCTACGATATCCTCAAGTCTCTTCATTGGTATATTGCGTTGCTTCGCAATATCAATGAGCATGTCACGATGAAGCTCGAGGCGTCTGGGCTCCAAATCGTTTCCATAAAACTCACAGATGTATCTACTGTCTTCTCCACCTGTTAAAAAGCGCTCTATGTGAGCCATGTGCTTCCATGTCGAAAGCGGGTACCTCTCGTCCAGCAAGGAGCGTGCCGCGTCCACTGCCTCGAAAAACCGTTGTCGATACATGTCTTCAAAGGACGGGTGGACGTGGCCAGCCGACCCACTGTCGTATCGGCGCGGAGTCTTCCTTTCTCTTCGCGTTGAAGCAGATGGTTCTTCAAGGTCAAGCTCAGCTGCCTCTTCACATGTGTTGCTCCAAAACGGCGCAAATCCTTCTCTTAGTTCACTTAAACTGTCCCTAACACATGATATCATCTTCTCTGTTCGGTCGAATGTCAGAGTTTGCTTCTGTAATGCGGTATTTACTGTTCCCAACCGCGAGAATACCAAAAGGAGCAGTTTCAGCATGAAATAAGTGTCGAATTTAGACAACACTTTCAGAAATCCATTGGCTTTTGCTCCAGCGTCATTCCGTTCTTCATGTGCGAGGTCGCTGAAAAATGTCATCAGCTCTTTATAATTGAGAAGGACCGAGCGGAGAGAAGCACCCCTGAGCGTCCATCTTGTGGGACAAAATTTTCTCAAACTGATGGCTTCATCTTCCACTTGCAGCGCTTGAAACGAACCGATGCGCTTGGGAGAGGACGTTACAAAGCTGAGGAGCTCAGTCACCATGCTCAAGAAGTCACGACACATGTTCACTTTGTGGCTCATGTCCTGCAGCACAAGATTGAGGACATGCGCCATACAGTGCACGTACAACGCCCGGGGCTCTTCCTCCTGCACGAGCGCTTGGAGCCCATTGTGCTGGTCCCGCATGTTTGCTGCGCCGTCGTAACATTGCCCACGGCACATGACGATTGGCAAGTTAAAACGGCACAGTATGTCCTTGAGGATGGCGAAGAGCGTGGTTGCTTTCGTGTCTGCTGCGTTATATAAACCACAAAATAACTCCTGTAACTCGAATTTATCCGTAACAATTCTAAAGCATACGGATACCTGCTCTTTCACAGATATATCCGTCGTCTCATCCATTATTACGGCATAATGCCCTGCTTCCCGGACCTCGTTTGTCAACAAGCAAAGGACGTCATGAGCCATCATTTCCAACTGTTCGTTAAAAATCTCAGGAGAAAGCCATTTGTACCCAGATCGGCGAAGCCAAGATTGTAGCTCGGGTATGTCATTTGCACGAAGTTCCAAGAGCTGCCTTATGTTGCTTTCTGCATCATCATAATGGCCACGTACCGCTAGGCCTTGAGATGCCAAGTACTGCAGAGAGGATACAATGGCTAGCAGTGCCTTTCTAGCACTCTTCATTTCATTTAGCTTTCCTTTACTGCAGCTAGAAGCTACATTCACACCCTTAGCTCTCGATGATATAGTTGCTGAGGCTGCACGGTGGAAATTTGAGGCTCCGTGGCTTTTAAATCTCTCTAGAGCTTTTTTCCAGTTGGAAAAGCCATTCTCTGCAAAGACAAGGCAAGCGTCCTTGTCCCTCGATGTCTTAGGCAGAGGTACACTCATCGTATAAGCAGAGCGGCAGATCTCGCAGAACACTTTGTTTGATGAAGCATCGTAATGGAGCCATTTGTAAGTCAGCTTCCACGCTGGTTGGTAGCGTCGGCCCTTTTCTACTTGAGCGCAAGAAGCTGAAGCATCGGCGGTCGTTTGCGGCATGCATGGAGTGCTAACAATACTTTCAGTCGACGAGACTTCGCATGTGGTGGCTCCACAGGGCGGAGATCTCGCGCTCGATGACGAGCAGCTTGGCCTCGCATCGTCTTCGTCCGGAGCCTTCCGCTTTCTTACAAGGTATTTCTCCATTTTCTTTCCTTGGACAGCCTAAAAATGAGAGAAAGGCAGTGATTCTCGTGTCTTATTCTGGGAGAACGACGGAGTAAAAAAAAAAAACGCACACAGCATATCCACGGAGTGAATGATGATGAGTGGGCGAAGCTCTGGAGGTTCATCGGTAAACCGTGAATCTTCGTCCAGTACATCATCAAGGACGTGACAAACACTGTGTGTACATATACAAGAAATTTTATTTATTCGTAAATGGTAGCTAGACGTGGCTTCCGGCCCCCCTTCATTAAAACGGCTTTATGGTCGGTGAAGTGGAGGGATAGGGGTTCTTATATGGCTCCGTAGAGGATTCCTAGAGGGGGAGAGAGGGGGGTGAGCGTAGAGGAGAGGACGCACATCCGCTGTGGGGATGTGGAACGCGGACGCCGCTCCGTAGAGTAGAGGATTCCTAGAGGAGAGAAAGGGGGTGAGCGTAGGAGAGCAGAGAGAGGGGACGCGCGCGCCGCTCCGTACAGTAGAGGATTCCTAGAGAAGAGAAAGGGGGGTGAGCGTTGGAGAGGAGAGAGAGGGGGAGGGGACACGCATGCTCTGAAGGGGTGTAGGACGCAGGAAGGAGGGATGGACTAGGCCCCCGCAAGCACATCCAAGCAAGATCAAGGAATGGAGCCAACCTGGGCGACAGACACCACCTGCCTAGCCATTGCTAAGCTGCCCCTCTATGCTCTCGGCCATGACTCTAGTGACTGTAGTGGTGGTGGACGGCCTTATTGTACTACAGTGTTCTGCTTGACATAGATGGCCACACCGCCTGCGGGACGCTCTGCTTCCTCGGTGCGCACGATGGGAACTAGAGGTGGTCTGGAACGCGCTTATTCTTCATGGTCATCAGCGTCATCGTCATCATTATCACGAGATACTGCCGGTTACGCCTGACGCGGGACAAGGTTAGCCTAAGAGGAGCTTCGCCCCTAAAATGCTTAGTGTGGCCCTTGTTTTCATGCCGCAATGGTCGCCGTTGCGGCATCCTGATTTGTGCTGCCGGTGTGCGGCATGATAGCTTGTCACATGCTGATACGGGAGCTCGCGAGCCGAAGACGCAAACCTACGTTTTATGTTTTCTGATGCCGGTGCGCAGCCGTATTGCTTACCTGGCCTGCCCTTAAGACCCAAAGTCTGAGTTGAACACAAAGTGAACACATTTCCATCATATATAAGCGAGGCGCAGATACCCATATCCATAGGCGTGCGCACGGGGGGGGGGTGCAGAGGAGGCGGCAGCCCCCCCTTAGTCACCTAAGAGGGGGGGGCGGAAAGTCAGCCCCATATATTGACATAATAGGAAGGGGGGGGCAAAGTCAGCCCCTTACATTGGCCTAATGGGGAGGGGAGGCGCTGCGTCGAACCTTTGCCCACCCGCTGAAGGGCAACCTTGCGCACGCCTATGCCTATATCGAAAGCACATGCTTATCTCACAAAAAGCGACATAGCTATTCAAGAGATAATAATCTATATGTAAAGATTGGGATTCAATGTGAAATACTCACCAGGCATTCGAGACGATCCGCTGGCACAGGGCAAAATCCTCAGCACTCACCACAGTGGAGGAATATGAGAGGTGTCGACGAGGCAGGAAAACAAAGGAAATGTCGTTTTGTCACATTTTCCGAAGCCGCAAGTGCGGGATAGTGAGAGAACCTCCTCGCCAGGGCGGTCACACTTGAGCTTACTTGCGCATGCACAAGCAAGCAAGAGCAAACGCTTCTGGGTAACGATACCGAGAAGCCACAACGAACGGGGAGTGCGCCACGAGTGAAGACATCGTCAAATGTGCCTGTTCAGTATGTTCAAGCATGGCCTCCGAGATTAGGCGGCGGCGTGCCGTTGCTCCGGCTGTCCCATTCGGCGCGTCGCTTAGCGCAGAAGTGTAATTTTGTCGCCTCCTGAAGGCGCCGCGAGGTGGCGATCTTTCCCCATGAGTCGAGCGGCGCTCGTCTGCCTGGCACAGCGTGCGATTTCAGTCATTTCAGTCACGACATCAACCGTGTTGGCACGTTGTTACCTATTTTAGACACGTTATAAGCACGCAGTCATCGTGCATCTACTCCGTGCTGCAGCTTCAAAGAAGTTTAGGTACGTTACTAAAAAGTTACTCCTTGCTTTTGCGTACAACTTTAGTGATCGTTTAAAAGCCGATTTGGGCAACAGAGGCTGCTAGCGCGGAATATTTCATCTAGGTTGCAGGCAAGCTTGCCGAACGACGTTTTCCAAGTTGTCGCGAAATATGACAACACATAGCTGTGCTTTTTTAAATCATTCCTACGTAACTACGAAAGTACTGCAGTAGCTACATTACAGCATAGCTCCCTTTGGCTCAAACACCATGAGTGCTGGTATGCTACCGCGCTAGAAGATAGCTTTGCTGTCCCACTTCAAGCGAAATTCTTACAGCGGAGCTGTTATGGTATATAGGCTAACTCTTCTGAACTTGTTGCTTGCGTAACGCAGAAAGACCGTTCTTTGTTTGTTTCTTTTTTTCTGTTCGGCAGGAGGCTCGTATACATATATTTCGGTGCACGTGGAAGAACGTCACCTGATGCCCCCCCTTCCCCCCCCCCCCCCATCCCCCCCTTTTTTTTTCGTTTCTTTTTTATTTCTTTTTTTGCGGCCGCATTTACATGGAGGCAACAGCTGAAGGCTTGTGTAGGTACGTTTTGGTGCAGGTTGAAGAACCCCAAGTGGTATTATTTCGTGTGTCGCCGCAATTTGATGGAGGCCGCTAATAACTAACGAGGGCAGCACCGTGACTGATCGAGCAGCCTACCGCAAAAAAGCTTGCTAGCAAGCCACTTCACAGAAAAGTGCTCAGAGTCTGATTTGCTTTTTTTTTCTTTGTATGTGCTGAAAATCAAGTTCCACAAGGCGATATGTTGGGCGAGTTGGTTTTTGCTTCCATATTTTACACAGCGCGAGAAGACACCACAGAAAGGGGAAGGCACACAAGACACACACAGCGCTCCGTGTGTCTTGTGTGCCTTTCTGTGGTGTCATCGCTATAAAATATGGAAGATGAAAATCAAGGCTCTGGCTCTCGTCTTTGTAAATAAAGTGTCATGTATCCTCGAGTGATTTTGTCTGCCCTGTCTCCCCCCATCTCCGCTGTGGCTTTGGTGCATCAAACCCATTTCTTGTTTGTCCAGCTCGTCAAGCAAGGAGGTTACTACGTCCACCTCAATTGCACACATAATGTCAAAAACCTTATGCATTGCAGGCCCAGCTCTACCTGTATTAAGGTCGCCGCGTGTCTTCATATTCGTTCTATGTTTAAGTGGCCAAGTAAATGCGAGATACCAATGACACACAAGAATACTAGCAGAACTATTTGATCTTCATATAAAAAAAATAAATCTTCGGGTCATCTCCGCGTCTATTGGCGCATCATTTATCAATATTAATAATCCTCTGCTGAGAGCGTTCGGCCCCTTACGATTATACTTCTAAACTACACCGCACGATCCTCTTCTCCGTGCTCCGGCAGGGGGCTCTGGCCCCCCTGGAAAGTTCGGGGGGCTCGAGCCCCCTGAGCCCCCCCCGTAGTCTCCGCCTA